>CP135539.1:1991842-2036635 GCA_032402905.1 Khaya senegalensis | reverse complement strand
ATAATTTTTTAAATTAATTAAATTATTATATTATTAAAATTAATTTATAAAATAATATAAAATGAGAAATTTATATTTGAATGGGACATTTTTCATCTCTACTCTATTAAATTTATTAAAAAATGTGGTAAGGAATGAGAATTAAAACAATTAAAATTAAAATACAAAACAGAGTGAAAAATAGAGTATACTGCTCGTTATCATCCCTGCTCTCACTTTAAGGAAAGGTAAAATATAGATAAATAATTTTGACTAGAATTATTGAAAAGGAAATACAATGAATTAGCAGAAATCAAATAAGGCAGTTTGACCGAATTCGCTAGATCCTTCCTCCTATTCTTCATGGGTGTCGTCCAAGCTCGTTGAGCCCCAAATGAAAAGGGTGGAAAGGAAGTGAATAATTTGAATGACAATTATGTCATCAAAGAAATATATATTTTAAGTAGCTGTAATAAGATTACTATGTCGTTTAATACGTTTTTTTTTGGAAGAATAATCAGAAAATTTGTGTACATTTGAACTGATAAAAAGAAAAGAAAAGAAAAGAAAAGAAAACCAAGTCAAGAAGCAACGGGAAGCGCAGTAAATGTGACTTATTAATTCCTTTTTCTTTTTCTTCGTAGGTTCCTCAAATTGTGAAGTTCTTCTTGCTGTATCTAACGAAACTAACGGCGCGTTCATGGCTCCCTCCATGAAAATCGTATTCGGACTCCTTACATTTGTCACTGTCGGAATGATCATCGGTGTCTATCTTTTCGATCTGATCCTTTATCTTCTAAATTTTTTTTTTAGCTTTTATTCATTTATAAAATCTTGAAAAGATTCTTAAATTTGAATCATATTTAATTGATATTGCAGGTGCTTTGTTTCAGTTAGCATTTATACGAAAACTGGAAGATTCATATGGTAATAGCTATGAAATCTTTATTTGTATCCCAGTTTTTCCCTGGATTTAGAAAACAAATGGGGTTTATTGTTGTTTCAGTTCGTCAGATTTGTAGAAATCATCTCCAGCTTCAGCCATTTTCTTTTCAAAAACATCTTGTTTAAACAACTCTTTTCCCTTCGTGTTATTTGTTTATCTTGGATTTTCTTTTATTTTATTAAAATTTTATCAAAGCTTAGCTAGGTGGCTGTGGCTGAGATATTGATCTCCTCTGTTATTTGTTCTCCTAATTGTTGACTGAACTCCTCTGTTATTTGTTCTCCTAATTGTTGACTAAGTGAGTTGCACTCCGTGTGTAAAAGGAAACATAGCGATAGCCAAGTGGAGCATATATTATTCTTGAACTACGCAGTTCACTTGTTTGTCATATATGTTAATTCCTGACATTGCGAAATTTGTCTTACATTGAAATAGCTTCTCTAAGGGTATGCTGGGACTTTTGTACTTCTACTTAATTTTGAAAGCTCAGCAGGATGAAAGGTTTTGGTAAATACTAACTTTCACTTTGAATCATTTTCCCACTTTTTGTTTTTACCTGATATCTAATGATTTCATCCCAGCTGCAGTTAGAACATCTCAATTCCAAATATATCCAAAGACTATGGTTTAACTAGGAAGGAATCACATTCTCGGGATGATATTCTTGCTTTAAGATTCATGTTGCGTCTTCCATCTGTAAATTGAGCAATGTCATATTTCCTTGTTCTTCTAATGACCTGACACTATGTATTTAGCACGTGAAGGAATAAAGTCAGCAATATGGTGTTATTCTATCCTAGGCTTATGCTATGTTAATGTATGTTTAACATTGCTGGCTAATAATATATTGTTTTTATGCTTTAAATATACTTTTGTTTCTTTTTTTCTTTTTTGCCATTTTTGATGAATTACTGAAGAACCATATCTTTTATAGGCACTGAGTTTCCATCACTTATAACAGTGCATAAACGTCAGAATGGTGGTTATCTTCAGTTGTCCAGAGGTTGGCAAATTTCCTTTTAGTTTTTGTTGAGAATATAATTGTGCTGTACAATCAATTGTGATATGGACCTTGCATCACAAATTCAGATTCTAGCAATATTTGAAGTGTACTGTGTTGTCATTAGGCTGCTTATAAGAAATATATGTCAGTTATTTTATGTAAAGGAGCCATGGTGAATATCAATCATATTTTTCTTCATTGCCCTGTTCCTTCCTATTTGTGCTCTAAGCAGTTTAGGATCTTTAATCTGGGTTGGGAAGCCTCTGTTGTTATTCTCTTGTGCTGGGAAGATTTTTGGCCTTTAAGTTAAGGGGAAAGTTTTGTGGGAATGTTCAGTTTTGGAAATCTTTTGGGTCTTGTGGATTGAGAGTAACTTGAGAATCTTTGAGTACAAAACTGGGGAAGAACCTTTGCATCTTTGGGACAACATCTAAGTTCTAGGTTCCCTGTGGGCTTCTATTACTGTTATTACTGCAGATTTCAAAGATATCACTTTCTTTTTTATTTTGCTTAATTGGAAAATGGTTCAGGTCTGCATTTCAAAACCTATGTAGATTTTTTGTTGTTTTTGGGGAGTTTTGCTCAGTTGGGATTCTTTTTTGTTGAGTTTGGTGGTTTCTTTTATGCTCTTTGGGTCCTTGTTTTTGCAGGCTTTTAGTCCCATCACTTGTACCTTTTTCTTATAGTTAATTTTATTCTCTTCTATTTCTTAACCAAAAAGGAAAAAAAAGAAATATATGGCCGGTGCTTGTGGTTTGTGTTTATTCATATTGCATATAATGCTTTATTCTTGTTGTTTAACTTTATCCTGCATTCATTGTGTTCTCAATTGTGTGCTTTGAATTCCAAACATGCATGTGGCGACATAGTGTTTTGAGATGCCATGTATTATGAATTATAAATGACTATTTGTTGAGCTTTAGGAACTTTGTTTCAAGTTTACAATGTGAAGTTGTTTCTATGTAGTTGTTTGATATAACATTCTTTATGTCTATACTGGCATTTATGCACTTTCAACATTATTTTGATGTTTAATTTATTTATCCAATTTTTCCCCAGGTGTTTCTTTTTGGGACAATGACAAAGAAGCCGAACTTTTACGCCTTGGATATGTATGTTTGTGAATATTTTTAAATCATACTGTTGTTTTTTTGTCAAGATGTTGTACTTCAACTTTTAGGATTGCGGATGCTGATCTAGAGAGAGAGAGAGAGAGAGAGAGAGAGAGAGAGAGAGAGAGAGGATCAAAAGTTTAAAAGAGTATATATATATGGCCATTGTGATTTAATTTTTCTTAGATATAATAGATTTTCAAGTGTACTTAAATTTTTATATCAATGAAATTCCACTTCACCAAAATGAGTTGGAAACACGACTTACATTTCCTTCTGAAGTTTAGAAGTATAATAATGTAATCTATGCTGCATGTGTTTTTTCTTAACAATTTAATAATACCAAAGAAAATTGTCCAAGTTGTAGATTAGCATGGTAGACTATCGAAAACATGTCAGATGTTAGTGTTGTAAGCTTGTATATTGTGTTCTTATATGATGTATGGTCTGCGCTTTTTCTGCATGCTGACTTTCTTTTTTTTGGGTTCTCTTCTTGGGACTTGGAAAGGGTTTTTGTGGGGGGTTGCCTTTATTTATTTAGATGATTTCTGCTGGTGTTATGGTGTTGGAATTATTGTCACTAATTGCAATGACTCATAGTCAGTTTAGTAACATACGATTGATGCTCTCTCTCTCTGTCTCTCCCTTGTCCTCATCCCCACCCCTTATATGGTATGAATGCTCTATTTCTCCTATCTCATCTTGTTTGAGTCACATGGTAACTGGTTTTGACATGCATCACATTGTCTGCATGTATGTAAAATTATTTACTCCAAAATTTGCAGATCTTTTATCTCTTATTTTGGTTATTTAGTTTATGAACTGACTGGTGAACTTCAATGTTTCCTCCTATTTTATTGATGTAGGTCAAACCTGAAGTAATTAGCTGGTCACCTAGAATCATAGTATTTCATAACTTCTTGAGCATGGAGGTATGCATATATCATCTTATTTTCATTAGCTTGTGATGACACTTGATTGTATATTCATGAAGGAAGGGTTCATATTGTTGGCCCTAATTCCAATAGAATTGCAATTTTTTTTGTGTTATAAATTATATTTAATAGTACATGCAAGGATTTAGTGATTATATTACTTTTATTGTTTCTTTGTCCCTAATGCATCAATTAGTTGAAATCCCAAGGTTTGAATAACATAAATGTGGTGGGATTGATAGCCTTACATAACATGGTAGGATGGATAGGCTTACAGAACACAGTTTCTCGTCTCAAAATTATTCACTTTTGTTCATGAACAGTCAGTTTTCAGAGCAAAGTGATAGATATCATTGAATAAAAACCAACGATTATTGCAATTACTGGAAATTGTTAGTACATGATGAATGTGGATCAAAGATTAGTACAATGTGGTTGATATTGTGTATGAATGTTGCAATTGTTCTGGTATCTAATAGTTGTCTTCAAGGTTGTGTTAGGACTTAAAAATGAACAAGTTATTCTTCAATACTTTAGATTTTTAGCAATATAATAAGGGGTATAAGAGAAGCTATATTTTTATCAATATCCATAGGATATTTAGTGTATAATTATTATTTTTTCATTAATTTTAGTGAATAATTTATTTATTAGTATTTATTTAACAATTATTTCTGGAAATCAGGATTTCAGTCATCTTGTACCTTTTCTTGAAGTACCCATCCTATTATTTGGCAACAACTATCTATGGTTTGATTATCCATAATAGTTAAGTTTATTTGTTTGCTTATTAAACTATTGTGTGATGCTATATCGCAGACGACGCTATATGATAGTTTTTCTTACTTAAGAGCAGAATATGATGTACTTCCAAGTTAGCAACTTATTTTCTTCTTTCAGGAATGTGACTATCTTAGAGCCATAGCCCGTCCTCGTCTTCATGCTTCCACTGTGGTGGATACAAAAACAGGGAAGGTATATCTAACAGACTTTTTGTTTTCCTTGTAATTTAAAATCTGATGACTTTTTCTTTATATGCGAAGGGCTTTCCTATTTTATTTTCTTTTCTATTTTACTATTATTGCAATTCATCATAAAAACATAAATTTTGATCATTTTGGGGATGTAAAATTTTGCTGGTTTTATATTTTCCTAGTTCGTGAAGGACTATAATTGAGAATCAAATAGAAAATTTCTGTGAGTATAACATTTGAATAGGTTATGCTATGAGTTTACAGTGTATCAATTAAGCACAAAAGAACTGTAAATATATTCTACAAAAGTATCTTGTTTTAACTAAATTCAAGCTTTTGCCAGGAATGCTGCAGGTTTACCTCTTTCATTTTAAAAACCATGGGACATCTCATCCAAGATTGAGGTCCATGGCTCTGATAATCTTATTCTAGCCAATATTGACATTACAATGTTACTAACTTAAAAAAAGTAAAAGCAAACAGAACAAGGAGCTTATTAATTGGAATCTAATATGAGCTGATAATGCTAAACAGCTACTGAAAAGGGCAGTTGGCACCTATACTGAAGCTAGACTATGTTTCATAACAGGAGTGCAATTTTGCTTTTAAACTTTCATCTGGCAAACATGAGGAAAAATATGAAGTTTGGAGAATGGATAGGTGCAGTTCAGCCATTTCTTGATAGCTTTTTTTGTAAAACTGAATTCATAATCTACCATAGAGGGTTAACTTATGAAAAATATGTTTGTCTTTTCAAATTTATTAGTTCCTTTTACTGGCAGTGATTGGTGAGTGATTATTGAATTAATTATTGTTTTCTTTTCCAGGGAATCAAGAGTAATGTAAGGACGAGCTCTGGTATGTTTCTGAATCCTGAAGAGAAAAAGTATCCTATGATACAGGTTTGGTTTGTTTTCGAGATTACTTTTCTTCAAGTTCTATCTCCTTTATATGACTCAAATGCATATTAGTTTACTTTGAGGTGCCATACCTGCTACAATCATGTTTGGTTTGCTTTATAATTTGAAATCTGTTTGCTACTTTATGGTTTATTTATAAGCTTCTTCTTGGAAACCTGCATCCTTTAGTTAAGTTTTTGTTTGCTCTTTGGCTTATCAAAAATTGAAGATTTTGCTTCAATCACGGTTGCCATATTTTTCTTTATTTCCTCAATGGTGCCTACTATGTAAAAGAAAGGGAATGTGTTGGATCATTTGTTTTGAGAATATGATGTGCTGTGTGACCTATAGCATAGGTTGTCACGCTTAATGGAAGTAGATTGGGGTTTACTTTAATTAGCTTCTCATATTTTTGCCATATCTTTTGGAGTATTTCTGGGAAGACTAAGAGAGAGAACCCTTTATGGCAATGGTATGGTTGTATAGGTAATTTTGAGTGAAAGAGATGGTAGAGTTTTAATAAAAAGAGGAGTCCAAGATATTTTGAACGATAATTAGTTATTTTGCTTTGTCGTGGGCTTTGGTTTCAATCGTTTCTGAAGGAATTTTTAGGCTCTCTTTTGAGGACTGGAATAGTGTTCTTTAGGGCGGACAGTCTGTTGTATTGTTTTCTTTGATATTGTTCTGTTAGCAGAATATGGAGTACTAGTCTTATAATAATAATTTCATATATCTCCTCTATTTTCAGTATTCTTTCAAAAGGAGCAAAAAAAAAAAAAAAAAATAAAAATAAAAATAGATGGCTACTGCTTGATGCTAATGCTACCTAAAGTGTTTTATAACAGAGGTGATGTGGGTCACCTTCAACATTTGTTTGTGTTCATTAATTTCTCTCAAGAATTGCACATAGATGCTCATGAACAAAGACATCATGATTATGCTAGACAGTGGTCATGTGCATCGCAAAACGAAAGATAATTGTTTTTACAAGAAACTGTGTAAAATTTTGTTGTTAAGAGAAAGAAAGTACAATGAGGAAAGACTAATTAGTCTCTGTCTCAGACCAAAGTCCCTAGTATGAAAAGAGCCTTAGCTGATGTAATCTCACTGCAGAATTTTAGGCCCTAAAGCAGTACGAAATTGCATCCTGTTTCTCAAAAATGAAATGCAAAGATGTATTCTAGCATTTTTTAGTAATGGAAGACCATAAAGATGCAAGAACAGCAAATACTATTCTACAGAAGTAAAAGAAAATTAAATATACTTTGTAGCATCTTCAAGAAAACTACGGTTTTTTTGTTTTTTTCTATATGTCAAAAGAAAATGAATTATATTTTTACCAGGCTTCACTGATTATACAATAATACATCTACTGTTGACTCATCTCAAGCTTGCAGTTAGCATCCCATTGCCTCAATAGTTGGCTTTTCAATAAGAATAAGGTGTTACATATAACATAAGTAATGTAGACGAGTGTTGATCAACTTATGCATGTGCTCTTCTCGAGTGGAGATTTTTAAGCATATGGTGTTCTTTGCTATATTGCTTGTCATATTTGCTCATACTTTACTCAGTTCTTATTACTTGAGGCTGATGGCTTTGCTTCTTATGGTTGCACTGGGTTAATACTGCTCTAAACTTTGTTCTTTTTCTTTTTCAATTTTCTATTTTGGCCATAAACAGGCAATTGAAAAACGGATTTCTGTTTTTTCTCAAATACCAATAGAAAATGGGGAGCTCATCCAAGTTTTAAGGTGGGCACCTAAATTATTTAATATAAGCTGTTGTTCATAAGCAAGTGAACTGATAAGTTTCAGTATCAAGGCTAACATCTGCAGCAGCACAGGTACGAAAAAGATCAGTTTTACAAGCCTCATCATGACTACTTCTCTGATGCTGTAAGTTATGACTTCAAGTGCACATATTTCTTCAGTTATCAGTATCTCTCTTTTCTCATGATATCCAAGTCTCAGTCCAATCTCACTTTCTTCCATTTTTGACAGTTTAATTTGAAGCGTGGTGGTCAGCGGATAGCGACAATGCTTATGTATTTAAGTGACAATGTTGAAGGGGGAGAAACTTATTTCCCTATGGTAATGACTAAGAATCTCATTTTTCAATTATTCAACCATTTCATTTTACCAAGTTCAATGTTAGCCAGATTGTTCTAACTAAACTTTTTCTATTGCACATGAACTGTGACACTCAACTTATCATTGGTTTCCCTAAACTTCAAAAATAAATTGATTTTGCTCTTGCCATATCATCTACAGCAAGGCTAAGACAACAAACTTTCACAAAAGTTGGGCTTTCTTTCCCTTACCAAAAGCACATAGAGTCCCCATAAGAGGATCTTCACAATTTCTTGTTAACACCAAATCTTAGCTTTTTCTTTGTCTTGGGGCCTCTTCTTCAAAGGACTTTCAATACTCATCTCAATTTTAATATCATTATTATTGTTGTTGTTATCATTTGGGGAGAATTCGACTCAATTGGAAAGGTGTTGTAAAATAGTCCGCTTAGGTTTATTTGGGGTAGGCTTGAAATTAAGGTGGTGTGTCTTGAATTAACAGTTGTTTGATGGAATCACTAGATGTTGTGCTATCAAAGTTGAGTAGAAGTGTAGTGTCCCAAATGTTACCCTTAGATTCCTGGTAAGGTTTATAAAGTGTTAGATTTCTTGGGAAGCTTGATTTGCTGGAGTTGGGACTTAATGTAAAGTTGTTTTTGGCTTTTCAGTGGTCACCTAGTCCACACTTTTACACATAACTATCTGTGTCTATTTAATAGATGATAGTTGGACAATGTCACAATGAAGGCTTGATATTTGGGAGATAGTGGATTCAGACAAAATGAGAAATAGGATCTTGCATATTCTGGTCTTTTTATGTGTGCAATAGGCCAATTAAATTATCATTTATAGAAAGGTTGATGTTTCATTACCTGCAACTGGTTTAGATGCTTGGTTATGAGAGGAGTCTGAATCTCTCTTTCCACAAATACAACTGTATTTCTGCTGTTTGACGAGAGTGCGTGATCCCTTCCTTCTAGGTGGTTCTGAGGTTGATTTGGTAAAATTACTGTGGGTAATTTTGTTTTGCTTCTGGGCTCAAAAGGTGCATGCAGAAAAGGGATTAGTTTGGGGTCCACATTCTGGATTGTGGACTCAAAAGGTTCTTAATCCTGAATAGTTACTTTGGCAACATCCACAGTTTTTGGTAAGAGAGTGCTCCTATGCTCAGAAAACTCTAAAAACTCAATGTGTTTATGTAAGACATTATCCCCATGCTCAGAATACTCAGAAATGGATCTTTGTTAACTTTCTCTCCATAGTTTTTCCCTGAGAATAAGAACCAGTAAAATGAAGCTGATTTTCATGGGAGAAAAAAAAAGTAAGTTACATCCATAGTAATGAATTTTCTCTTTGTAGGGGGTGATAGTCTGTAACCCTTTGTAGTTGAGGAATAGCTAAGAAAGATGAATGTTAGAGCTCTAGGATCAAGTTTACTCCTGGACCAATTATGCATCTGGATGAAAAAGATGCACCTGAATATTATTGGCAGAAGTTTCCCAATAATTTGAAAAGGCTTAAAAAAGAACATCCATTGCAGATTGAAGTCTAGATTCTAGAAAGCATTTGATTTTTCAAATATGTGGCTGTAGTATGGGTTCCCCCCCAATAAGTCCTAAGAACATTAATTTGGAAAAGAAGTGCCCTAGCATCTTTAAGGAGATGCCTACTCAGCCACCTGTTTTGGTGCAGACAGTTAAAGCATGAAGATTTGACAAAGCTTGGATATTACCTGACTGAGCAAGGGGACAAGCTTGATGTGAGAACTATAGTTGCGAGAGGAAGTTCTTCAGCTTCTCCAACTGAGAATTTTTATATACTCTAAAATTCTGGCTGTTTTGAGTGATTTCTCCCTTATACTTTCTCAGGTACTGGCCGTATATGCTTGATTACCATCATAATTTTAGCCATTTAGTCACATTGTGGTTATTTGAAGAGTGGGATTATCATTGACAAAGGTTAAGCAGTATGTCACAGAACGCGGGCTGAACGTCAAGACAGAGGCAGAAAGACAGNAGAGTTTCACTTACTAAGCGCCGCACGGGTCCTACGAAAATCAAACGTCCCGTGACAAGTAGGATAAGGTTGAACCAGTAGGTAGGCAGTGCTTGGTGTTTTCAGGCTTATTAGTAGGTTGGAGATCAAGCAATAGAATATCATCAAACTAAGAGTCTCAGCAATAAAAGCTGAGTATGGCAGTAAAGGCCAAAGAAATTCACATGGATGAAGCCTCCTCTGATGGAAACAGGAGGAATACTCTCTCCTTCATTTAGAGAAAAAAATAGTACTAATATATACATTTGGGATTTGACTAGAATCCCTTGAAACAAGGGAGCTGATTCTACTGTTGAATCTCTAAGTCAACTGTTGATAAAATGAGAAAATTAGATCAGAACAAACTAATTTGGAAACAAGAGAAATCAATTACACAAGTTCTGTCCAAATTCCCCCAAATCTCAGTCAACAGGTACATAACTATGTGGAATTCGTAATTCTAATTAAGCCAGTATGACTTCAGTCTTCTGTAAGCTAGTTTCAATTGGGAACTACTTTAGGTTGCCAAAACAATCATATAACTAATGAAACTTTATTGTTGCATTTGGGTTTTCATGACATGTTTGGCCCTATCAAGGCCCAACGAATTTGATGTTAATGATGGATTTTCCCATCATTGCACATCATTCATTTAAAGGTTATTTGAAATGAATTCTATGTATTTATGATAAATTTTCATTTTATGGGTTTCATAAATCTGTTTATCTCAGGCTGGTTCAGGTGAATGTAACTGCGGTGGGAAGATGATGAAAGGGTTGTCTGTAAAACCAATTAAAGGAGATGCGGTGCTTTTTTGGAGCATGGTTTGTCTCTTAACCAATTCTCATTTAATTGCCTGCCTTCAAAATATTATTTTGTTAATTTTCCATTTTTCCTCTGTTGCTGTGACAATTTGACATCTGCAGAGGTAGATAGCTAATTATTATACACCTTCGGAGCACCCCATAGACTGTATCTACGTTGTTACTTGCTTATAAATTTTTTTGTAGTTAACTTGATGTTGTCTTTGCAATCAAATACACGGAACCATTTCTATTATCTACTTGGAAGTTATTAAAGGATCATCTTTTAATTCATTTAATTTCAGACACAAGCAACCCCAAACACACACCCACCACCGCCACTTCACCATCGAACCACCAAAAGAAAAGTGCCTGCACATCATGTGATGTAGCTTGGCACTATATTTCCCTTACTTATACCTCTTCAAGTGCCCTGCTACGGTGGTTATGGCATCATTCTTGCTACTGAAATTCACTGGATTTTGAAATCCTTCCTGTTAACCTTATGGTGTTAAAAAGAAAAGGAATAGCATTGCAAATATTTGAAAAACTCAAAATTAGATGTGAAAATAAAACACAACAATGGCGGTCCTTGTCATTAAAATTCCAAGACATTTGAATTTATAGTGGAAAAAGTAAGATTTACCCTTTTTTTTTTTTGGGTGTGCTCCTTTATGGACTGTATATTTTAGTTGTAAGGAAGATCGTTTTGGTTTAATTTTTTTTATTAGCTACACTTAGTCATTTGTGTTTGGCACTCCTAGGGACTGGACGGACAGTCAGATCCAGACAGCATGCATGGTGGGTGCGAAGTTCTTTCGGGAGAGAAGTGGTCAGCTACAAAATGGATGAGGCAAAGAGCTACATCCTGAGTCTATCTATCATCACACACTCCTGGAATACAACTGGATTAGAGAATATGAATTATATTTTAACGATAAACAATAAAGTTGGCATAGAATTTATCTAGGTAGTTATTCCCAGTATCAAAACTGCGGAACCACGATGAAGATGGGCCATATAATCAATTTTTATGCCAGATTAGAGCCGCTTAGAGCCTGGGATCGAACATTTTAGTATCAATGTACACCTTTTTCAGTCTTTTGGATGCCCTGAGTCCTGGATTTAATAATAATAATAATAATAATAATAATAATAATAATAATAATGGGGTAATACTAACAACAACAACAACAACAACAACAACAACAATAATAATAATAATAACAAAGAACAACGGTAATTCATATCGTGTGTATTTTTTTGGTCCTAATTATTCAAATGAATAGAAAAAGGAATGGAATTGAAAATGGAACGGACTGAGATTTTTTTGGTTGGTGCACGGAATCATTAAGTGGAAGGGGCAAATTGTATTTTAGTTGGACAAATAAGTGAACATTGTTCTGTTCATTTTTCAAATCTAAGATAGCCTAGGAATGCGAGTAAACTCTCAGCCGGGGAAGGCAAGTAAGTTCTTATGGCGTGCAGGGCAGTTCCAAGAACTTGACTGGGGATCTTTTGCTTATTCTTATGGTTTTGTTTTAATTCGTTCAAAGATTTTATTAATTTTAATATAGATATATATATATTTCATGCTTTTGGCAATATGTGAATATTTATTTTCATCTTTAGCTTTTATTTAAGTCTCTTTGATTAACAAAAAATTAAGAGAACATAGGGTAATTAATATTACGTTATATATAAATACATACATCACAAATTATTTTATTTCAGGCAAACTTGAATGGTTTTAAGTGACCTCAGTTTTCCCGAATGGCCTCAGAAAAAAAAAAAAATCTTTAATCTAAAAATAAAATAAAATAAAGTTTTAGCCTCAGACTCAAAAGGAATTGTAGGATTTTTTTTTTATTTGTAATTTGAATATATTTGAAATTTGAACGAATTTGAATAATTTTAAATAAAGAGATTGACTACAATATATTTACTATATTGTTAGATTTATTTCTTTTTTAATTTTTATGTTAAAACATTTTAAATTTTATATTTGAGTTGTATACCTAAATAATTATATTTTTAAATCTAATTATAATATTAGTCAAGCCCTAAAGGTTTTTTTGCTCTATAATTTTAGCTAAATAATTAATTTTCTGATAAAATTATCTTTGAGACAAAGAGTTTGTTTTATTTGATTTGTTTATTTAAGCAAAATAAGAATAAAAAAAAAAAAATAAGAGAAGAATAAAAAAAGAGTGAAGAAGAGAAAAGACTGAACGTTGATCTCTTAAATATAAATTTTAATCATGTTTCATATTGATTTATCCTAGCAAAAGTAAGTTACAGTCAAATATTGGTGTGGTTCCATTGGAAAAGTTTGGTAATTATGACAATTTATTTCTATTGTTATTAGAGCAAAAAATCTTAGACTATTAGTGCAAATATGTAGATTTTCTATTAATGCATGAGAAACTTGCAAACTTGTAACAAAATCAACCCACATCGGAAGCTTTCGGGAGTCTCTACAAATATTCCTCGATGATTATGAAATCGTCGAGGGATATTATAAATACACTAAAGTCCCTCAAAAGATCAAGGGAGAATGCGTCATTCTGCAATGCTAACAGGGCCAACCACAGCCTCAGGTGCTTGTGTAGGTTCCTTGACATCATGAGAAGGTCATCATAATTGGCGTCCATTTCGTCTTGCACATTTCCCCACTATATGTTATTAAATAAGCATAATAATTTGCTAACGAGTTTTCATCAAATCGATTACTAAACTTAAATTTAATCATCTCATATCGGAATAGCTTCTCCTCTGTTAAAGTCGAGCCTCTTGCTACTGAAATCGTGCTTCCTACTTAAGCCGCATTTGCTCAAGCACTCCTATCACATCGAACCAACGTGTACAAATCAAGGGCTTGGAGAAGCGTGCCCTCCAGATCTATAGGTAAGTGCTGCACCTGTAGTGCATGATGCAACATGCGATGGAGATAGAAAAGGAGATGGAGATGTAAATGGCAATGGAGATGTCGGAGGGATCGAAGAGGCAGAAAATAGTGGAGATGGAGGGTGTAGATAGAGCAACTGGCAATGCTTGTACAAGTTCATATTGGGTATTTTACTATGTTGTATCATATATTAAAGTGTTATCTTTTTAAAACTAATATTAAGTTACCTCATCGCGTGCATACGAGGATAAAGGAACCTCTTTCTCGTACTCACCTTGAGCTATCTTAATTGACTTCAGCTGGGCTACATGTGGTAGAAACTGCCAGGCATGTGTAACTGTAAGCATCTACAGTGGAGGGGATTGTATGTGAAAGTGTCAAAAGAATCAGGGTTGAAACCTAGCAATGGGTCGGTGTAGAACAAAAAGGTAAGAACCTGTTGAAACTGACTCTGAAGGTTTTACAATATTTTATTATTATAATAAATATTATAGAATTTATAATATTTTATTATTTAAATAGTATTATTTTAATAAAAAATTCATAAATCTTTATGATATGATTTATTAGGATTTAAACTTATGAACTGTGCTAAATTTAATTATATTTTAATAAGTTGGACTAGAGTTTGTATGAATTTATTTTTTGTGGACTAACCTGACCCTATTAACACCGTTAATTACATGTATTCTGAAAATTTTAGATGTTATTTAAAAATTTAAAATTAATAAAGTTTTTAACTAATATGTAAAGTTTTTAAAATGAAATACTCACATTTGAAACTCTGTACATCATCATGTGAAACTCTTCATACTGATGGTTCTTTAGAAATTTCTTACACAAGATGCATGAAATTTCGTAATTTGTCTTAACACTTTACTCTTTATTATATATGGAGAATGTCTCGCCTCGGAGATCTATATCTGCATATAATGAAAATAATGGTTAAAAAATTTTTGCAGAATTTCCTCTATAATATAGATATTTCATAAATAAATTTGAATCAAAACATTTCTAATATTAATTTTACTCCACCGAACAACTATGATACACGAGTGTAGTTTAAAATGAGGCCTCAAGCATGATCCAACATCAAATATATGATATTATCAAATAATTTACGTGAAGATGAACTATGGACCTAGAATGTAATAGGAAGGCCTTCTAGATTGTACCGCCCTCCATTTTGCTTTAGATTTTGTTGTGATTGATCTCTGAACGTAGCAAAGTTTCCAGCGAGAGCTTGAGATTGACATTTGTATGTCAATGCTCACGAAATTGTGCTTAAAGATAGTCGTCAAACAAGTCCAAATAATCAACTACTACATCAAAAAGGGTTTCACCTTTGCACAGGTGTCCCTCCCCAACAGAGGCCACACTACAAAAAAGACTAGTGCCATCTTTAATGCATCTTGATCATTAACTGTGCTGAAGTCAGCGTCCTCCATAAAACTATACACTTGTTTCTGCTTAACCTGCTGCGTTCCGAAAAGAACTTGTTGTGAAAGCGATCAATCTTCCTCCTATCTTTGGTCTCATACAACTATGGAGGTAGTTGTCGAAATTGAGTGCAGTTATTAAAATTGAACTCATACTTGGAAAAACATATGACTTGATCAAGTACCAAAAACCATAACTGTTGCTCATACTTCGACCCTATACATTATACTTTCTTCAGTAGTACATTGTGTAATAACATCTTCGAAAACACAAGCTTTTTAGACACTTAGAAATCGTCCAAAGCATGATTGCTCCTCCACCAACTTCTCCCTTATATTGTTCAATGCCCACATTGTGGAATAACGAAGTTACTACCGCCGAAAAGATAATTCTCTTCATTTGTCTCTAATGTGCTGCTCAGTAAGCCCGCATAAAGAATTGCATGCCAAAAAACAAAATAATATGAGTATACGATTCTTGTGAACAAAATAGTAAAAAAGAACCAAAAAAAAAAAAAAAAAAAAATCCATCAATGAATTCATGAAAACAAGAAATATGTGTTCATGAAAAGGGATAATACAGTATGCATTTACATTTATAAATATAGAGCAGAATGACAACAATGTCAATAACATGCAACCAAAAAAAATCTTTTACTTCATAATCATTACTTAAAACACCTTTGATAAATTAATCAAAAAAGTTACGTTGCTTAACAAAATTTTCTTCTCAATGAATTCATAAACATATATTTCTTGAACACTAAATTGACTTGATGAATTTGTCAACTAAATAACTTTACATGACAGATTTTCCTCAACGAACGAACAAACAAATCCGTCGACGAATTAGTTGCTGTTCCACACTGGTTGCCCGTTCAAATACCATACATTCCCAGTTAGAAACTCTATATCTACTTCATCATGCATCCAAATTGATCCTATTTTGTTTTTAATATCCTAAACGTGGTTTTTCTAACCCTAAATCATCCAAAAATAGTAACCTAAATCAGTTTAACACCTTATACATTCAATTGATGTGCCTCTTCAACAACAATGCAGCTTAACCTATCTTCGTATCAACACTTTCCTCCAGTTGCCATGAAACTGTTGAGTTGCGTGAAGATTTACAAGTTTTGTCACATAGATTTCTTTCTTTGTCACTATTTATTTATTAATTATTATTATTATTTGTGTTTGAAGCAAAGTGAAAATGAAATATTTGAGATAGAAACAAAAGAAATTTGCAGGGGCAATTTTGTTCGAAAGTTAGTTGTTTACTTTAAAGTATATTAAGTTTAACACTAGGCCAATATTATGATTCGGCTTGAAAATTGGGTTATATAGATGTAAAATCCTTTACATTTTAGTGTTTCAATTTTTATGTTACTTATTTTAAGTTTTAAATTAAATAAAAAAATTTAATGACTAAGATTATGAAATAAGTTGTGCTATTAAATTCAATAAAATACTATTATTATTATTATTATTATTATTATTTCATTCACCATAGCTTTTCTATGAAAGAGTTTTTAATATTAAACAATCTCTTCAATTTTGTTTATGTTGTGTTATTCTATCTGCAAAAAAGAGGTAAGTAAGCATTAACAAGTGGTTTTATCACTACAAAGACAGATTCAAATTTAGTTTTTAATAATAAAAAATTTGAGCTTTTTAAAATATTTAACTTTTAAAATGCAACTATTTTTATTTTCACAATTTTACTTCAAAGTCAACAAAATAAAAGTTGTGTATAAAATCTAAAAGTAAACTTGTCTATCTATTTAAGTTCATAATTTTAGGTAAAAGTTGTGGTTGTCAACAAACTAATGGTAGAGGCTTATTTATTACCAAAATAAGTTTTTTATTATTATTATTATTATTATTATTATTATTATTATTTATAAATGAGGGTTTTATTATATACTTCTTCCAATACTTGTGTTAATTTCACTTTATAAAAAATATTGTAGAAAGTACACTTATTTTTTTTTTTGACCAAAAGTTGATTAACAAAAAGATAAATATATTTTGATTTGTTTTCTTTTCGAAAATCTTAATTTACTCATCCTTCTTCAATTTTTTTATTTTGTAATTTATTTATATTAGGTACTAATTTTTATTTAGTTAACTTAAAGTAATATTATCAATATATTATCATATTATTTAAAAAATAATGTATATATTAAAATTATAAAATTTTGCAATACAATTATTGTAGTATAAAATTATTTTAATTAATATAAATTAAAATATTATAATAATATTATTAATTAATATCGTTTGAATAATTATGCAATAAAATTATTTTTTAGTATATATTATGAATATTATATAGAATAGTAATTATAAATTAATTTGTTAGAATATATATATATATATATATAAATAATATTTTTAATAAAATATTATTTTATTTATTAAAAAAGTATACCTAACTAGCTCTAAACTTTAAATAAATACGAGTAAACTAAGGATTTACTTATTAAAAAAAAAAGAAGTTAGGAGTATATGTGTGTTATGTTGGTCAACTTATGATCCAAGGGTACATCTTTGCGGGGATATCTAAACTATTGGAGGGAAAGTATCTAATAAAACTCATAATCAACATATTTCTCAAATAATACATAATATGAATAAAACATTTAGATAACAAATTATTTCTATTAATAAGTTTTAATTTCTTTGTCTAATTTATTAAAAATATGTTTTACAATAACTTATAGTAAAAAAATTAAAATGCATATAATGAAAAATTTCATGTTAAATACAAAGTTATGCATTCTAAGTATAAATTAATCTAAAATTTTGTTACAATGATTGTAAATCTTCGTTGGATATAATATGATAACAATATTTTTCTCTTTAAATATGTGTTACATAAACTTAATATATTTTTAAAATTAATTTTGGCAATCAATTATTGTTCCTATACTTAACTTTAGTTTTTTTTTTTAAATTTATTACCATTATAAAGTTAACCTTATTAACTCTTTTTTTTTTTTTTGTTTTAGACAAAATCTTTAGCAAAAACATTATATGTTACATATGCTGCCTAATATATCTTTTAAATATCAAACTAAATTTGTTATGACATTGATGAACTTCATTTTCTTTTAGTATATGTTAAAATTTTGCTTAAGTTAATGATCAATAATTAAGGGTTACAATAAAATAGTGCTTACACTTGTATTATCATATTTACATATTTCATGAAGGATTTATAAAATTGATGTTCACTTTTACAACTTAATGTTTGTTCATTATTTTTATTTTATTTTAACAATGTGATATTTTACTTGCAAGTTTTATATTATAATTTATATTTTTATGTCAAGAGTTACAACTACGATGTTGATTTACAAGTTTAGTTTACATTGTATGTTTTATTTATTTTTACAAATTTAGATCATAATTATATATTTTAATGAAATAAATAAATAATTTTATATTATTAATGTTTCATGCCCCAACTTGGAGGCCGTAACGTATCAAACGTACTAATTATAAAACATCACAACATTGCATTGAAACATTTCATCAATGGATTCCAAGAAACATAGAATGAGTCAAGGAGCATATAATATAGGTAATTTAGTAACACAATACTATCACCATTGCAAAGGAGTAAATATAAGATTTAATTTGAAAGTAGTAAAGTGAAGGGTGAGTACAAGATACACTTAGTGAGTGAAGAGAAAACAATATATAATTCATAAGATTTGAAAGTATCGGGCTACTAAAATAATTTTAAACTATATTTATTTATTTAACAAATTTCACATCATTTTTAAAATCAGTTATGCAATTAAAATATATTACAAAATATGTATTTAGGTCGGTTTCTTTATAAAGGATCGGGCTTACCGCTTCTTTCTCAAATTGTCACCCTGATCGAAGTAGATACTTTAGACCACTGATGAGGTTTATGGTATTAAAAAATCAATGCAATTGATAAATTATAAACATATATGTGTTTATAATTATTTATATTTCAATTTATAAATCAGTTTGTTAATTTATGGCTCGAGTTACTAGTGTTGATTCAAGTAACCATGTGGTAACAATCGTGGTGCCCTCGTATTACCTTTCATTAAGTGGGCTGCATAACAACATCCTTTTGTATACTAACTCTATCTAGTGCCCTATTGCCTATGCGGCCTCTACAAAAATTCATTCACAGGTTACTTCCTGTAGTATTACAATAATATCAATATATCATTAATAAAGAATGTTTACAAGACAAAATATTTTAAATATTCATACCTCAAATACCATTTTAACAAATCATAATTATAAACCTACAAAACAAAAATAAACAATTAACCCATAGGTCTTTTTTGATATTAAATCAATTATATACTGACCTAATATTCTAATAACTTAAAATAGTTTAAAATAATTTATTAAACTAAAACATGCCATTAAAAAATAATTTCTTAATAAATAAACTATTACACACTATTTACTTATAGTTTGGAAGAAAGTGTATACTCTTTGACCGATTCTTATGTTGGCTGGGGTCTTTTCCCAATATGCCAATGCCTAAAGAACATATATGTATTTTTACTAAAATTCAAATTTCAATAAAACACTTATTTACCCTAGTATGTAATGTGTATGCATGATGAATATAGATCTCTAAGTTGGCATATAAATCAAGACTTGAGTATATACAAAATTATTTATAAAAAATAGTAAGACTTTTCATAAAAAAATAACCTCTAAGAGTAGTTTGATAATTTTGAAAAAGATAGAACCAAAATTTTAAAAGGTGTTTATTTAAAAAATAAACTAGACTTCTTAAACTTTTTAATAGTTTTTGAATAACTTAATTTGAAAGTCATTTGGGGATTCAAACATGATTTGCAATATAAGCAGATCAATTGTTCAACATCGTAGTGTGCTATAGTAACTTTCAAAATTTTAAAAATAGAAGCTTGAGAGCCACAATGCCAAAATTCAAGGCCATAACGCCGGGTTGAAAATTTGCATAGTGAAAAACAACATGAAATAAAAAAAAAATAGTAAATAGTTATTTTTAACAAGGCAAGTGACCTCTAAATTAGTCCTTTAAGTACTCATTAGAAAGATTTTTAAGCGTATTACAACTTTATATCTAATAAGATTTACACAAAAATATTTCTATTTTTCACAAATCAAGGTAAACTATAAAAAAAATTAAAACTAGCAAAAATTCATTTTATTGCTTATTAACGCTAAGCTCAACCATTTTTAAATTAGTTTGAACCCAATCTCTAAATTTAACTTCCACGCTTCAAAAAAAAACCATTCTAAACTTAAATCAAGCCTCGAAATGCCTCTCAAATCGAAATCCAATGCAACCTAAACAAATTTCCAATATAATTAAAAGCTAAAAATTTTTGTCATTTAATTGATTTTCATGCAATAAAATCCTATGACAATGTTTCCTAATTCTCAACTCATAATCAATCTCAAATTATTATGATCAAATACAAAACTCAAAAACTAAACGATAATGCAAATATATCCATTTTTATCATTTAAGCTAAAATAGATAAATAAATAAAATTTAAAACTCTTGAATAGTTAGAAACCTTATCCAAAACTTAATGAAATTTTAAATCAAACAAAATATGTGGGAGAGTAAAAGATTGGAAGGAAAAGAGAAAACAAGGGAAAAAAGAATGGATGGAAGAATGGGGGAAGAAAAAGGAGAAATGGGGTTTTTATTAAGGATTTTGGGCCATTTGATAAAAATGTCCTTCTTTCATTTTTCAAATTTTAAAAATACTATTTACTTAATAAATAAAATATAAATAAATAAATAAGAATTTTAACCTCATAAAAATAAATAATAGATCTCAATAACATGTCAATTAGGTATAAAATGTGCACATACATAAAAATATAGTCTAAATATAAAAAGATTACATTATCCCCTAAGATTCAAATGATAAGTTCTATATAATATATTAAAAATAGATATATTATAACAACTTTTTTTTTTTTTTAAAGTCTCGTGTCTATTAGTTTTTATTAGTAAATACTAATTACCAGGGATGGCAATTTTATCTGAAAACTCGCAAGTATTTGATCTCTACAAAATGGATTTGAAAAAAAAAAAAATCGAAACTCGTAGTGAAATTGGGACGAATATGAGTGTGGGTTGATATCTACGAATATTTATAATGGATAACCTCGAATGGTTGTTAATCAACTAGATAGATAGAGAAGATTTCAAATTAAATAGTGCAACTATACATTTTCTCTTGTTGGAGCATGATTTAACTAGTAACAACGTGCAATTGGCAAGATGTTTAACTGTAATTTACCTTAAAACTACAAAGTTAAAGGTAGAAGGGACCTTTTAAAACAAGCCTAGCTCCGTAATTACATGCTCTATCTCTTTATGCACAAAATTTAAAATGAAACTGGCTCAAAATTTGATGATTCTATGAACTTGGCAACTTTTAGAATCCACAACTGGTTTCCTCTCTTTATTTGTATGTTGTATTAATTTGTTAGGAGGAAAGCGTGTTTTTTTTTTTTTTTTTTCACATCGATTGCTGTACTATAGTTTGTGGTAGTAGAAAGAAAATCAAATGTCATTATGTAATTTTTTTTAAAAATTATTGTGATTAATGTTATTTTATATTAAATGTGCTTGACATTTTTAAGTAAGTAATGTATTTTATTTTCAATTAATATAAAAAAAATTAATGATTTTAATTAGATAATTTATAAATTTAAATTTAATATTTAATAATAGTAGAAGTATAATTAAAAATACATAAAAATTCATTAAAAATTTGCAGATAATCACAATAAATTTGATAAATGTTAAGTTCTATTTAAATTGATTTAGTAATAAAACATCAAAACTACTATAGGTTTGGTATGGATTTAGTATTGAATTTTTTTAGCAAATATAAATGTGAGTTCGGCGATGTCCATTCCAAATTTGTTCCGCTACTATCCTACTAATAACTATTACATAGGAATATAATAATAATTATAGCATACAATTGAAGTGTAATGATGGGGTATTTTTTAGTGTTTTTTAAATTATTATAATAATTTACATTATAAACGAAGCTTTAAGGACCTAACAATTATTTCTTTCACAAAAATATGAAGGAAAAGTTATAAAGCCAAAAAAAGGATTTTACAAAAATGTTCTAATTTTTTTGATTATTTTATATTTATAGCCTAAATAAATAGAAGTTTATATTTAGGGCCAAGTATAAACCTTCATGATCATTTTGCCTTGTTTCTTTAGTATTTGTTATCAATCAAAATAACTTAACAATAACCAAAATCAATCAAAACACAACACAATTAGAAACTCAAAAAGCTGATTTCATTTAACATTCGATGGGCTTTTGATTACATCGAATAGATATGATAAATAAGCAACTTAGTTTGGTTACTTATATTAAACAAGTATATTTTATATTCCAAATATAATAAATCAAGTTTGTGTTGTCATTCTAATGATTTTTGCTTATTTAATGTATTCTAAAGCTTAAGAATTATTATAATGCCATTGTATGAATGTGCATTAGTTTTTTAGTGTGATTTTGTTGATTTTCTGCGATCATACATGTTGAACTAGCAAAGGAGATGAAATACAGCACCATTTTGACCTTTCTATTGTAATATCGACATTTTTCATCAAGTTCTAAACTATATGGTTTTTTCGACAAAATTGTTGAGCAAGGAGCTTTCTCAACATTTTTCGTCGAGGCAACTTATTGTTTAATGGTTTTTATTGAGAAAAATAGAAAACATTGAGGGGAACACTCTAGACTAATAATATCTTGATATTCAAATTTGTCAACGATTATGTTTTTGACATAGATGACAAGTGTTTACTTGATTATTGTATCTAAAGGGAGACATTAACAAACATGAGTAAGGTTTTCAATAATGGCAAATCATAAAATTTAGCCATTGACCACAATGTAAAGTATCAGAAATTGATCAACGAGCTATATTTTTTTGCTCTAGGTAAATCTAATTGAGTTCAAAATAAAATTAAGAGTAATATATTGATATTACCTTCTTTCAACATAATCTAATTCAAAATTGTGTGAAATCAGAAATGATAGCGGTGTTACCTTTTTTATTGGAATTAATAATCACATAACAATATTTGGAAAGTTTATACCACTTTTTATCTTGTTCAAGTATTCAAAAATCACTCCCACAAAGTAACTGCCTAATATTTCAACTTGGTATATCCATTAGTTCATGGAAAACATTACAAAACAGTAAGAAAACACAAATTACTCAAAAAAATCAACAAAATAGTACAAAGAAATATCAGGTGAGGTAAGACAATATAGAATATGAAAATCTTGACATTTTTCATTGCATTCAATAAAAAACATTGGGAGACATTTAACTCTATCATTTTTTGTCAAGAACACGATGAAAATTGTTGAGAAACCTTTATCTTGAAGATTATTATCAAGATGTAACCTATCATGACGTTTTTCTTTGCATGTCAACGAAATTCTCTACATAAGTGGTTTCATGACAAATTTTGTTAGAAGGCAATGAAATTTGTCTTCTTTCTTGATGAATTTCCATCATTCTTGATGAAAATGACTTTTGTTTATCTTCTTCCTTAATTCAAGAAGTAATAAATTTCTCACCACAAACAACACAAAACTATCCAACTCATTTTTCTAATAACCTATTTAAACTAGCAAAAATAAGTTTTAAGTATTTTTCTAATTGTGAATCAATTAAAACATGCAATTATTAAATATTTTTATAAATTGCTAAAAATTATAAAAAAAACTTAAGAATGAGTGTCGTCGCTTGGAAATTTTCTTGTTGTCATTTGTTCTTCTATCAACTACAAACCTTAAACTACAGATTTTTTTTTGCAAATTATTAATCGACATTTTTTATTTTTTGGAAAGGAAAGTAACTATACTGGTGAGAGAAAAAAGAAAAGATAGAAGTAAAATGTGACAAATACAAAAGAAATAGGAGAAAAATGATAATGAAGTGCATATTTGACAAGAGCTTTTATTTTCATGAACCATAAATATAAAATATAAAATGACTCAAAAATTGAACCCTTTTTGTAAAAAATTCCATTGAAAAAAAATAAAAGGGGTTTAGGAGTGGGATGATTGGCGATTCCAAATCAAATGAAAAGTGATTATGAATATGTTGGTTACAAATTTATTAAAAAAGAATTTGTAACATTCAAATTATGGCCCTTAACTCTCCATCATATTTTTGTAACTATAAAATTCAAATTCAAAATTTATAATTGCAGCATTGAGTGGCCATAAAACCTCCATTAAGTGTGAGAATTTTTTGATAGAAAAAATTTTATAAATTAGGAGTTGTTTTACTTTGTTAAGGTTTCTAAACTCGAAATTCTTATTAAACACCATTTTGAGAGAATTTAGAGAGTTTAGAATGTTTTAGTAGCATAAAAAAATGTCAACAAAAATAATGACGAGAGGTTAGTAATTTATAATTTTTGTATTTAATTTCTTCAATTTTAAAGTATGCCTTGATATTATATGCTTACATTTGGTATCAGAGCATGTTAATAATCTCTACTTTACTTAATTTGTTGAATATTTTTTTAAAGAAAACATGAAATATAGTTATGGGTTTGTGAAAATTTTAATTTTTCATGCAATATGAATTTGTCTGTTTTTAATGTAAATACATGTTATAAATCATTTTACTATTGAATTTATGACATTTTGGATATAAAAAATATTGAAAACTGGAGGTTGAAGAAGACCTTTACTAGTGGATGATATATCGGTTGCTTTTGGGCTATATGGATAATATGTCATATGGGTGTTTTCTTTTTAAAAAATTAAATGAAATGGTTGGAATTCAAACACCAAATCTCCTGCATACATATCCTTAACTACTGGGCTATGTACTATTTTTGTGTTATAAAAGTGTGTTTATGTATTTTTAACTGTTTTTAATTCTATATTAATTGTATGAAAAATTTGAAATGCCTGAATGGAACCCGCGATTTGGTATTTAAGAAAAAACACATTTTTAATCATTGGGCTAATTTTTCTGTGTATATATTTTTTAACAATTTAATTTATGAATAATATTTGGTATTTTGGTTTTAATTTTAGACCTAATTAAATTATACTATACAATTTAGTCCAAAAATCTATTTTTGTCGTTATAATTTTGATCTAAATATATGTTTTATATGTCATTTAGTTGTAAATTAAAGTTAAACAATTTCAATTATGCATATTATTTAAGTTTATTATATGCAATTTTAAATTCAATTTGAATATTTGAATATGTGCATATTATTATTTATGTTGTGTTATGTGCATAGTTTGATTTAATTTTAATTATTTATTTTGAGCATATAATTTATATTTTATATATGCAATAGTATAATATACTTGATTTATGTATTTTTATTTTACGCATACATTATAGAAATAGTAGTTAGCATGCAATTTTATTAAAAAAAAATGCTTAAAATTTAAGTAAATGATAAAATGCCATATTAAGTATTATTGTCAGGTATACTTGTGGTATTTTATTTACTTCTAAATATATGTTTGAAAAATTTTGTCTAAGAATTTTGGGTTTTAATGGGACCATTTGTGACCCATTCAATCTTTCCTGATAATTGATCTACTGTAATTATTAGTTAAATAAATTACTCTCTATTACCTGTATAATAAATATAGAAATATTTTGTAGAAATATTTTATTATGGACTACTAAAATATTCTAATATATGATCATATATTAGAATATTTTAGTAATCCATAAAAAAAAATTCATTAGAAATTAGTCTCAACATTTCTAAATTAAATAAAATTTTATATTAAGTTAGGATCATATAAAATTTAATATATTAATTGTAATTAATTATATTAGATGTGATAAATTTTATCTCAGAGGAATTTTTATTACATTTATATGAGTAATTAGGATAAAATATTATATTATTTTTCTTAATTTACACACAAGAGTTAAGAAATTGAACATAATATAATAATTTTATTATTAAAATATGTGAATCTGTTTGAACAAAATACTTAACCCACATATAGTATTTTATATCACGTGATTCATATTTTGTATATATTTTATATTGATAAAATATGATAATGATTAAACCTCAATAAAATTTATTATAAGTATGTATTTTTGTAACATCACAATCTACAAATATATCTGATATCAATTTAGATATTCCTGAACTAGTAGGAGATAACTAGAAGATATGAAAAAAGAAAGTATTATTTTATTTAAGGTAGTAGGATATAAATTATGCTATTCAAAAAGATGAACCACCATTTATTATTAATACTAGTACTCCAGCATAAATTAAACTTTATGAATGTTGAGAGTGATTTAATCGGAAAACTATTGATGTAACAATGTTTGAACATTTTCTTGTGCATTATCTCTTGAATTCACTTCCATAACTATATAGATCTTTCAAAATTTCTTATAACATACATAAAGATAAATGATCAATTAATGATTTGTTGACCATGTGTGTTTAAGAAGAAGAGTGGTTGATCGCAGAGATAAGAGTGAATATTCAAATTACACATCTGACAACGAAGGGAAAGATTAAGAAGAAAGAGAAAGGCAAATACCTGTCTAGGTTGAAATAAAAAAGAATCCAAATATTTCTTTTGTAAGAAAAATGGACATATAAAGAAAGATTGCATTAAGTTTAAGTAATGGCTTAATAAGAAAGATATTTTCTTTTCTCTTATAAGTTATGAATTTAATATAGCTGATGTTTGTTATAATATATGGTGGATTAACTCTGGTTCTACAATTCACATTACGAACGTTTTGTAAGGCTTGCAAAACCTAAAAAGACTAGTAGGAGCTGAGCGTTTTATATATTATGAAAATAAGATAAGTTCAACTATAGAGGTTATTGGGACATGCAGTTTAATTCTCAATCGTGATTTTGTAATGAATTTAAAAAAAAACCCTTTATATTCTTAATTTTTCTAGAAATTTAATTTTTATTTATAAACTTGTACCCTATGAATATTCCTTCAATTTTTTAGATTCTTTTGTAAAAATTTTTTATAAATAAAATTTTGTTGGAAATAGTATATTGTCTGATGATTTTTTCTATATTAATTTACAAAATAATACTTGTTATAATACAATGCATATTCATTTTGGTATAAAAAAAAGTGTTATGAATGAAAATTTCTCTATATTGTGGCATCAAAGATTAGAATATATCTCTATAGAAAAAAATCAAAAGATTAGTAAATGATAAAATATTTAGTACTTTAGATTTTATCAATTTGAGATTTGTGTGGATTGTATAAAGAGTAAACAGACCAATAAGATAAAGAAAAGTATAAAAGAGAAGTTTAAACTTATTAGAAATTATACATATAGATATTTATAGTCTTAGTATAGACTCATATGGTCATAAATATTTAATCACTTTTATTAATGATTATTTACAATTTATGTGTCTCTACTTACTGAATACTAAGGATGAAGCATTAGATACTTTTAAAATATTCAAAGCTGAAGTAAAGAAATAATGCAGTAAGCAAATAAAGATCGTGAGGTTTAATAAAGGTGATAAATAATATGATAGATACACAAAAGATGTATAAGCACTTGAGTTATTTGCAAGGTTTCTTCAAGAATATGGGATTATTGCCCAATATACTATACCTAATTCTCTAGATTAGAATGGTTTAGTAGCAAGTAGAAATTGAACATTGTTAGATATAGTGCGGAGTATGTTTAGCAACTTCAATTTTTCTAAGTCCTTGTGGATTGAAGCTTTTAAGATAGCCGTATACATATTAAATTGGGTTTCAATTAACACAATTTCTAAAATGCCATTTGAGTTATGGAAAGGTTGGAAACCGAGTTTGCAACATATATGCGTTTGGGGTTATCCTTGTGAAATAAGAGTTTATAATTCACAAGAAAAGAAATTGGATCTTAGGATCATTAGTGAATATTTCATTAGATATTCAGAAAGGTTTAAAGGATATAGATTTTATTATTTATCATATCACATTAAATTTGTGAAATCAAGAAATACTAAGTTTCTTGAGAATGACTTGATCAGTGGGAGGGATCAATCCTAGAATAGAGTTTCTGAGAATGATTATTCAGAATCATCAACTTTAGATACTAAAGTGATTGTCATTAATAATATCCCTTCAGTACAAATGGATATTGATCAAATAATGGTTAATATTCAACCAAATGATAATCAAATTTCACAAACTTGTGATGCTTTAATAGATCAGGTTATTGAATAACCAGTTGTACAACATACTTCTCAGGAAAATGTTGAAACAATATTAAGAAAATTTATTAGAGTAAAAAGATCATCAATTTTAGTGATTATATTGTGTAGTTACAAAAGTTGGACTACAATGTTGGAGCTGTAAATGATTCGAAAATATTTTCACAATGAATGAGTTGTCAGCAATTTAACTTACGGTATAATACTATAAAAGATGAAATAAATTATATGTCAACGAATGAAGTCTGAGATCTTGTTGAGTTGCCTAAAGGGTTCAAATTCATAGGGTGTAAATGAATTTTTAAGATTAAAAAGGATTTATTAGATAACATTGAGAGATATAAGTAGTAGCTCATTTTGATTTAGAGTTACATTAAATGGATGTGAAAACGACATTCTTTAGTGGTGATATGAAAGAAGAGGTTTATATGAAACAATTTTAATGATTCTTTTTTAGTGATGGTGAGCATTTGGTTTATAAATTCAAAAAATTCATATATGGGTTGAAACAAGTCTCTTAATAGTGGTATTTAAAATTGAATGAAGTTATTTATTTATTTGGTTTTGAAGAAAATATTATGGATTAATGTATATACCAGAAGGTTAGTGAGAGTAAATTTATTTTCTTATTCTATATATGGATGATATATTATTTACAATAAATAATAAAGGATTTCTACATGAGGTAAAACATTTTCTTTCTAGAAATTTTGATATAAAAGATATGGGTTAAGCATTTTATGTCATTGGCATTAAGATACATAGAGACAGATATAGAGGTATTTTAGGCTTGTCTCAGGAAACTTTTATTAAGAAAGTTATAGAAAGATTTCAGATGAAAGATTGTTCTCTAAGTGTAGTATCAATTGTTATGGAAAATAAGTTCAATTTGAACTAATACCCTAAAAATGATATCAAAAAGTAAGAAATGAACAATATTCTGTACATTTTGGCTGTTAGAAGTATTATATATGCTCAAGTCTGTACAAGACTTGACATAACATTTGCAGTTGGAATATTGGAATGATATCAGAGTAATTTGGGAATGGATCACTGTAAAGCTGCAAAGAAAGTTTTGAGGTACTTTCAAGGGACCAAAGAATACATACTTATGTATAGATGAACTGACATTTTAGAAGTAGTTGGCTACTCAGATTCTGACTTTGCTGGCTATGATGATTCAAGAAAATTAATATCTTTATGTTAGTTGGCGAAGTTGTATCTTGGAGAAGTGCTAAGCAATCACTAATTGCTACTTCCACTATGGAGGTCGAGTTCGTTTTGTGTTTTGAGGCTACCTCTCATGGAGTATGGTTAAAGAGTTTTATATCTGAGTTTAAACTTGTGGATTCAATTTCTAACCCATTAAGGATATATTGTGACAATTCAACTACTATATTCTTGATTAAAAATAATAAAAGTAGAAGTCAAAGTAAATACATCGATATTAAGTACTTAAGTATGAAGGAACGTATTAAGAAAAATGAAGTGGTCATTGAGCACGTCAACATTGAATTGATAATTGTAGATCTTTTAAAAAAAGGTATGCCACTATTAAGGTTGAAGGATCATGTAGTTCATATAGGACTTTGTCTCAATATGTAAATTTATAAAACTCTAATTATTTATTTTCTAATAAAGTATAAACATTTATTTTGAAAGAAAACAAATTTGTATTAGACTTAAAATAAATATGAGATTTATTCATTAAGTTAAGGTCATTATGTTGGATTAATAATAAATAGAGAGTTTATTAATTAATATTGCCACATTAAAACTACAGTAAGAAGTATCATACATCTGTAATACATGAAAAAGAAGTTGTTAATTTTGATAATATAATGCCATGATTCATATATGTTGTTTCTTGTGTATGAGAATTTGAAGTTTGCGAGTTAAATGGGAGAATATAAGTTACAAATTTATTAAGAAAGATTTAGAGAATATAGATTACAAATTTATTGTTAAATACCATTTTGAGAAGATTTAGAGAATTTAAAAAGTTTTGATAGTATTAAGAAACGTTAACAAAAATAATAGCTAGAGGTTAGTAATTCATAACTTCTGCACTTAATTTTTTCAATTTTAAAGTATGCCTTAAAATTGTATACTTATAGAATAAGCCTACTAAGTCTAGTAAGTGTAAAACATAGTTGAGTGTGCAGCAAAAAGCCATGAATGGGAACTGTCAAAACAGAAAAGGTGTCGAGATATCAAAAATAAGATGAAATTCCTAGGTCCGAAACCAGTCAAGACAAAGAATAAGAAAAAGAAGGAGAAGAAGAACACCAAGAAAGACAGCGACCAAACAAAGAGTAGTACTGAAAACAACCGCAGAAACAAAAAGGAGGTGAAATGGTAGGAGTTCTCAGGTTCTTTTTGAATCCGTTTCAGTCAACCAATGACATCTAGCTTTCCCTCTTGAGTTGGAGTCAAATAAAGGTTTATTTTTTCATTTCTTTTCTATCAGAAATAAGTTTCATTGTATTGAAAATGTTTTAACCATGCTCGAAATTGCTGTGATATCACAATAATGGAAATGGGAGATCGTGCATATTTTCAATTGGCTTTCACGTTAATATTTGTACCTATCAGTCAAAATTGACTATTTGTCCTTTTGCCAGTCCAAAGTAAGAAAAAATTTGTGAAATAATTAAAAGAAAAAACTTATCAATAATAATTGTGAAATTTCATGCTCCCTGCAGATGCACCACGTCACGAGAAAAATCTAGTTAACTGTGATTTTTATGTTTTTATAGTGCTCAGAGCCATGCATTCTGGAACTCTCTGAAAGCTTGAATCAAGATGCGAAGAATGTGGGCAAGCATATGAAGGCAGCTTTAGGTTCAATGTGGAAAGAAGCACTGTGTGAAGGGCATGTGTTGGAAGGGAAAATTGACCCAGGCTAGCCGACGATTCTTATGATTAGTACTTCTACCTTAATATCTATAGAACTTCTAAGGTATTGTAGTTTCTGTTCAACTTGAGATGAAGCAGAATATGAACGTGTGGTGAACAGGATGTCTTAATAGACATCGGGGTTTAAATAACAATAAAATATCTCTGTATTGGGGCATGTTGTTCCTTGTTTTTTTCTCCTTATTTCAATTTGCATCCCTGAAATTTTTTTTATGCTACTCTAGGGGCTTGCGGCTGTTGACTAGAAAGTGTATGCTATAAAACTGTTCTCAAACTATATGAAGGTCGAATAGTAGGTTGCTGTCATTTCTCGTAATTGTACAAGTGATATATATTTTTTTCAGTAAGTTACTGTTGGAGTAATGCAATTTTTAGCTATACAAAATAAGATGCATGTAGTCAACGAATGTTTGATTAATGCATGCTGATAGTCTTCCAGAGTATAATTTGAGGACCTATATGAAAAGTTGGCAGTCAAGAATTCTGTTAAATGATTGTAATCTCATAGAAAATGACTCTAACATGTTATGAGTCCCAAGAACCACAAATATTGTAATGTTTGACAAATATGATTAGTGTTGATAATATGGAATTTAATAGAAAAATAACAAGAAGTTAGGACTTTGATGAAAATGATAGGTTGGGCATGAATTGCATATAACCACAATGAGGTCATACTTTTTTTACCCTCTTCAACAGCTTTGCTAGATATTGTCAGTCTTCTTCTTGTCTTGTAATTAGTGACGTCAAACCTGCAACTGCTGCGTAATAGCTTTCTTTTGTTGTTAAATGGAATCTTGAGCCTGCCTATTTTTCTCTGTTCAGCAATGTTATTATATTCTTTCATTGGTCTTTCATGTTGAGTTTGGGAAATGATAATTTAAACAGATTATCAGAAGGCCCCATCAGTGCTAAATATATTTGCACGTTAGTCTGTTTTTATTTAACTAAGTTGATATATAGGAATTCAATTGTTTTACTCTTTTCTCTCTGAAGAAAGAAGCATTTTTTACCACTTTTCATTATCAGGGCTGCTTTTGCTTCTTTTGTGGATTCCGTTTGTAATTTTTTTCAGTTTAATCTACCTTTCGTAAACTTTATCAAGGCTGTTTACTTTTTTTTTTTTTTGGGTAAATATTTTTAGTTTGGCCTACTTTTTTCATAAACTTTATCAGGACTGCTTCCCTTTTTTTTTTTTTTTTTGTAAACTTTTGTTTGTGATAAGTATAAGAAAAGAAAAGAAAGATCTAAATGAGATGGAGGGAAAAGGGAAATGGGATGATGTGGATTTTTAACAAATTCCAGCAATGCTAACATGTGAGTAAAGTATGAATCAAATGAAGAGAAAAGAATCGAAATAGCTAAGATTGATCCAAGGCATAAAGGCAATGCCACCAACTAAGGAAATCACTACCTAGATTCCAGCACCAAGAAAATTTAGGGTAAATATTTGTTTAAACTTGAAAAATAAGTTCAATGTCCAATTTTCACTTTTCCAGCAGAAAAGAACTCCCTTTACAAAGCATTGGAGACCCTTTTAAAAAATCTAATACAAAATAAAATAACATTAATACATTTTCTAAGATTAAAAATAATGACAATTACTTAACATATAAGACAATCTCAAAATGAAAAATGGACACAAATGCTTTGTTGGTGTAGAAATTGTTTTAACCTAATACTGCAACTTTTGTAGTCAGCCTCTTATCTTTAATAAATGCATTCTTGGACTTTGCAAATGATTTGAGTTTACTTTCTGGAACTTCTAAAGTGACATAAAAGAGATAAACTAATAAAATAAAATACTAATTAATTTAAATTTCCTTAAACTTGTCAATTTTTCATTTTTTCCTCCAAATGGATATTTCCTTGATTTGCTTCATGTAAGTGATGTGGTAATCAAGTAAGTAAGATATCATTGGCCCAAGTGAAGATGGTTAAACCAAGGGAATAACTTGGATTTTTAAATGGAGTTTGGGCTGAATGAGTTAAAGGAAAATTGATTGTTTGACCAAATTGGATTTTGGTGTTCGAATATAGTTGAGTTTGGTTAGTTAAAGTGTTTATGGGTTTGGTTCCTTCGTTCATATCATCCTCCCCAGGTTTGAGAGAATTTGTCCTCAAATTCGAAAGATTTTCATTCTCCAAGTATGGCGAAAGATCTCCCACATTAAATGTAGTTGAAACTCCACCTAACTCATCTGGTAAAGCCATCTTATATGCATTATCACCTACTTTCGCAATGATCTCAAAAGGCTCATCTGCTCTAAGAGCGATTTTACCTTTTCTCTTAGAAGGATATCTTTCTTTCCGTAAATGCAGCCAAACTAAATCTCCAGGTTGAAAAACTAAAGGTTTCCATGCTTGTTTGCCCTTCTTTTATAGTCTTCATTAGCCTTCTCAATTTTCTTCTTAACTTCTTCATGGAACTTCTTCATCATCTTGATCTTCTCATTGACATCCTTGGGAACTTGAAAGTCTATTAGTAGTGAGGTAAGATCAATAGGAGTGAGGGGATTAACATCATAAATAACCTCAAAAGGAGAGTGATATGTAGTAGTGCTTGCTAACCGATTATAAGTAAATTCAACTTGTGCTAATTTCAAATCCCAATCTCTTAAGTGCTGACTAACCATACTTCTCAAGAGATTACCTAATGTATGATTAGTAACTTTTGTTTGACCATCAGTTTGAGGATGAGAAGCACTAAAGAAAAGTTTAGTGCCGATTTTACTCCATAAGCTCCTCTAAAAGTGACTTAGAAATTTTGTATCCTGATCCAACATTATAGTTCTCGGAACACTATAAAGTCATATAATTTCTCTAAAGAACAAATCTGCCACCGTAGAAGCAACATCTGTCTTGTGACATAGAATGAAATGGGCCATCTTAGAGAAACGGTCCATTATTGCCATGATAGAATCTTTCCCTTTTTGAGTCATAGGGAGAGCAATTACAAAATTCACACTTAAATTCTCCCAAATCTAATATGGATTTGGTAAAGGTGTATAACGCCCAGCCTTAAAGTGTGCTTTAGTCTGTTGACAAGTGCCATATCTTACAATAATGGCTAGAACATCCCCAACATTTTTGGCCATTAAAAGTGCTCTTTTAGTAATTCTAAGGTCTTGTGAACACCAAAATGACCTGTCAACCCACCTCTATGTGCTTTTTTAATCAATAACTCTCTATATGAGTTCTTGGAGATACATAACCTGTTTTCTTTAAATAAAAAACCCTCTTGAACTGTGTACTCTTCAAAGGCACCCTTGGAACATTTTTGAATTAGATCAGCATCTCCTCATCATGAACATACTGATCCCTTATCAATTAAACACCCATAACCTTAGCATCAAGTAAAACAAATAAAGAATACCTTCTACTAAGTGCATCAGTAATAACATTAACTTCTCATTGTTTATAATGAGAAACAAAAGTGAAGGATTGCAGGAATTCTACCCATTTGGCATGTCGAGAACTAATCTTATGTTGCCTATGGAGATACTTCAAGGCTTGGTAGTCTGCATACAAAACAAATTGTTTGTGTCTAAGATAGTGATTTCAATGATTATTTGCCTTCACAATAGCATAAAACTCATTGTTATAGGTAAAATACCTCCGTTTTGTGTCATTTAGCTTCTCACTAAAATAAGCAAGAGGTCGTTTGCATTGAGTAAGAATAGCACTGATTCCCACTTCACTTGCATTGCACTCCACCTTAAATAACTTATCAAAATTTAGTAGAGCTAAAATAGAGGCTTCACACAACTTTTGCTTGATCACTTTAAAAGCTTTCTTAATTGGTCCTTTCAAAAGCACCCTTCTTTATATATTTAGTTATAGGAGCCATAATACTATTAAAATAAGGAATAAACCTCATATAAAAAGAGGCAAGTCTATGAAAGTTTCGAACTTCTATGATGGACTTAGGCTCAGGCCATGACTTAATAGGTTTCACCTTAAATTCATCCACCATAATATCATCCTTAGAAATTATATAGCCAAGGAACACCACATGATCAACAAAGAATACACACTTCTCAAGTTTGGCATACAACTTTTGAGTTCTCAAAATTTCAAAAACCTGTCGCAAATGATCAACATGTGCCTCATCAATTTGGCTATACACCAAAATATCATCAAAGTAAACTACCACAAATCGATCAATAAAAGACCTGAAAACTTCATTCATCAACCTCATAAATGTACTCGGAACATTGGAAAGTTTGAATGGCATAACTGACCATTCATATAACCCGTGCTTGGTTTTGAAAGCCGTCTTCCATTTATCCCCTTCCCTCATTCTAATATGATGATATCCACTCCTTAAGTCAATTTTTGAAAAAATCATAGCTCCATGCAGTTTATCAAGCATGTCATCTAATCGAGGAATAGGGTATCGATATTTGATGGTTATATTATTGATCGCTTTACTATCAACACACATACGAAATGAACCATCTTTCTGTAGAACTAACAAGGCTGGAACTGAGCATGAATCAGCTCCTCCACTTATCTTTGTAACTCCTTAGCCTCCATAGGATTGTATTTATAGGCTGCCCTATTAGAAAGTTAAGCCTCAAGTAATAAATCAACTTGGTGCTCTATTCCTTTAAGTGGTGGCAACCCAAGGGGTAAATCATCAGGAAACACATCTCTATAATCACTCAATAATGGCTGAATCATGGGGTGAAGTTGTTTGGTCTCTTAAACTTCATGTTTCTCAATCACAAGCAAAGTATAAATTGACTCCTCATTCTAAAACTCTTATCAATTTTAGCCCCACTTAAGAATATATTATTTTGTTTAGTTTTTAACCTTTGAGAAGGTGAATTTGTTGGGAAAGGCTTTAAGGGAGTTAAAGTAATTAATTTACCTTTAAACTTAAAAGAATAAATGTTCTTTCTACTATCAAGTTTAACCTCCCTATCAAATTGTCAAGGACGGTCTAATAACACATGATAAGCATCTATTGGAATAATATCACACAACACCTCATCTTTATAATGCTTCCTAATTGAGAAAGAAAGGGATACTTACCTTGTAACTTGGAGACTGTTTCTATTACTCAGCCATTGTAGCTTATAAGGTTAAGGATGTGGTGCAGTAAGCAACCCAAGCTTCTCTACAAGTGTCGTAGAGGCCACATTGGCACAACTTCACTATCGATTATCACTGTACACACCTTATTATTGATGGTGCAACGAGTTTGAAAAATATTCAGCCTCTGATTTTCTTAGGGACTTATTTGTGTATGTGAGGCACGCCACAAAATGAGTATAAAACCGTAATCAGCTTCTTCCACTATTTCTTCTTCTTGTTTGGCCGCCATTACATCACTTTCTACCTCTTTTTCTTCTTCAATTGACTTTTCAATTATTTGGATGTCCCTAAGTGTAATTACTCTTTTGTTTGGACAATTGGCTTAGAAATGACCATACCCTTGACACTTGAAACATTTCTTACCACTAAGCTCATTTTTGCCATGTTTAGGAAGAATGAGAGAGTTTTTTTCGAGTCTCTTGGATTTTGTCATGACCCTTATCCTTTGGAGTGAATTTAGGCATGGAATAAGAGGAGGAACCTTTAATGAAGGTAGGTCCCTTAGTGAAAGACTTGAAACCTGTCACCTTTGCACATTTTGTTTGCTTTTCAACCTTAATTGCAAGTTTGCACATGTCTTCAAAAGTGTAATAAGACTATAACTCTACCATGTGAGCTGTGTCTAACTTTAATCTTCCCAAAAAATAGGCTATAGTTTGCTCTTTAACTTCTGGTAAATCATTTCTCATCATCAACTTCTCAAATTTTTTAATATACTCCTCTACACTACCATCTCCTTACGTAAGTGTATAGAGTTTTAAATACAATTCTTGCCTATGTGATTTAGGTAAGAACCTTCTCTTTAAAAGTTTCTTCAATTTCTCCCAAGAACAAACTCGATTTTTTCCCTCTTGACTTCTTTGCTTTTTGATATTTTTCCACCATAGCGAAGCATAATCCTTGAAATGAAGGGTAGCCAATTTACATTTTTTTTCATTGAAGTACCCTTTGTATTCAAAAACCTGCTCAATAGCATGTCACCAATCAACAAAATCATCTGGATTCAAACTTTTTTCAAATTCTAGAATGTCAATTTTTAAACCCCTATCATCATCACAATCCCTCTTCCTTCTTACAACCTTGGTATCATTATCACTAGAGGAATAAACCTCCTCCTCTTCATAATCTCTGGGTAATAAGGGTTGTCTTGGATGTTTTGGGCGAGTGGTTGGTTCACGAGGTGGAGGGCTACATGTTTACGGATGACAATTTTGTCAGTTTTGAACTGCTTGCTCTTAGAGGAGTTGGACTACTTGGTTTAATGTAGCCTTAAGATCATTTATTTTTTCTTGAAGTTTTAATTGACCTACTTCCTATAGTGGAGTTGGGGAAGAGGAAGAGTTTTTGTTAGCCATTTGAGAATTAGAGGAAAATTAAATGTTTGAGTAAAATATTTAAAGCAGTGTTTGGGTAGTGTTTATGGTGATGTGTTAAATAATAAGATTTAAGGATTATATGAGGTTATGAGGTACTTAGGTTTAAGAGTTTTTTTTTTTTTTTTTTTTTTCAATAGAGAGATTCAAAACAGTCAACAAAAAGTTTCCAACAATAACCAAAATGTAATCCACAATAAACAACATACCTATGTTCACAACTACTACAATTTCAATATTCACAACAACTTCAAACAACTTTACACATACAACACAACTTCTCCTTTCAACTAACAAGTGAAGAAAAGGCAGTAGATGAACTCACCTCAACCAAACCAAGGCTTTGATACCAATCTTGATGTGGATCTTTAACAAATTTCAGCAATGCCAACATATGAGTAAATTTTGAATCAAATGAAGAGAAAAAAAATTGAAATAGCTAAGATTGATCCAAGGCATAAAGGCAAAGCCACCAACCAAGGAAATCACCACCCAAATTCCAGCAACAAGAAAATTTAGGGTAAAGGTTTGTTTAAACTTGAAGAACAAGCTCAATGTTCAATTTTTACTTTTCCAGTAGAAAAAAACTCCTCTTATAAAGTATTGGAAACCCTTTTAAAAGGTCTAATAAAAAATAAAATAGCACTAATATATTTTTCAAGATCAAAAGTAATGACAATTACTTAACATATAAGACAATCTCAAAATAAAAAATGAACACAAATGCTTTGTTAATGTAGAAATTATTTTGGTCTAATACTATAACTTTTATAGTCAACCTCTTATCCTCCATAAATGCATTCTTGAACCTTGCAAATGATTTAAGATTACTTGCTGGAACTTCTAAAGTGATATAAAAGAGATAAACTAATAAAATAAAATACTAATTAACTTAAATTTTCTTAAACTTGTCAATTTTTCATTTTTTCCTCCAAATGGATATTTTCTTGATTTACTTTATGTAACTGATGTGGCAATCAAGTAAGTGAGATATCATTGGCCCAAGTAATGATGGTTAAACTAAGAGAATAAATTGGATCTTTAAATAGGGTTTGGGCTGAATAGGTAAAAGAAAAATTGAGAGTTTGACCAAATTGGGTTTTGGTGTTCGAATATAGTTGGGTTTGGTGAGTTAAAGTATTTATAAGTTTGGTTTCTTGATTCATATAAGAGGAAATATAAACAAATTGTCAAGAGGTTCTTGCACTGCTGAATATTTGTTTGATCTCACATCTTCACTGTCCGCTATGTTCTTTTCTCTTATAAATTTCCGTAGAAATTGCAAGTATAAGCTATTACTAAACAATACTTAGTTGGTATCTGTCATTTGTTGTGTGAGGGCAAGATATTTGTTATAGAAATTGAGCCTAATTCGAATTCTTTTGTTTTGGAGGAAAGATATCCACAGGGCGGTTCACTCGATTCAAATATTATTACTTAGTTGATATCTGTCATGTGCTGTGAGAGGGCAGGATATTTGTTAGAAATTTCTTATGCCTTAATTTTACATACTTATAAATTACGAAGTGTTGCATATCATTAGTTAGTGAAGAATATGGAACAATATTTTTGTCAATATTAACATCATTTATTTCTGGTTTTATGAATTGTAAATCTCATCTCTGGTTGTGTAAATGTAATTGATATGCTTACAGATTTACGATTATCATGGTTCCTTACCCACTACATGGTTAGTTGTCTTTCTTTTGAATTCTGAATCGGACGTCAATTACAAGATCTTTCAGTTTAGTTGGTTTTGATATCAATATTGGATATCCATTTATCCCAAAAATCTAAACTTATTATATAAGATAGGACCTGGCAATAGCGTTTGAACTGCTAGGACTATTTTTACTAAATGGTATCTTTATTTATGCATTAATGATGATAGAAATATAGTGTCAAAGCTGGCCAATAGGGTAATTCCCATGCATGAGAACATTATAATGGAGAAGGTAATAGCCGAAATAAAATTTATTTTGGCTAGAGCACCCAAATTTGCTATATATTTGACACGGGTTTGGCATAGTTTTAACATTACGGCAAACCTGAGTCAATTATACAGCAGATTTGGGTGCTCTAGCAAAAGCAAATTCTATGTCGGCTATTAGCTTCTCCGTTACTATGTTCTCATACGTGAGAATACCTTTATTGACTAGCTTTGACATTATACTAATGACTTGATACTTTTGTCTACCTATATGTTATTATTTTTGGAACTTTGAAGTTATGTTTATTACTTATATTTCATGATTGATGCAGGTATCCTTGTTAAAGAACCGTGTCATTTTTCTAGTGGTACACATAGCAGGTTAAGTGTTCAACTGTTGTTGTTGGATATTATAATTTATTTAAGACATGGCACTTTTTTAAATTCGATTATTCAAATTTCAAGGTTCTGTTCCCTGATAAAAATAGTTAATCCATGGTTTACTAAATGAGGTGAGGCTGCTACCCGCGCCACCACCCCCCACCCCCAACAAAAACCAACCCACTACACTTAGACATAGGCCCAAGGATTAATGACATATCTCAAATCTAATAATGTCCAGTAGAGCACGACCACATTACAATCCATTAAGTGTTTCACTTGTAATGAACTCCTCTGAAACACATCTTATCTCGTTCCACCATGGACTTTTGAGACTCATCTATCAAGAGCGAATATAATGAATAGATAGATATTGAATTTTAGTTTTTCTTTTTAGTATAGGTTCTCCTGCCTCACCCAAGGGGATATTTGCTAGTCTGCACTCTCTCTCTCTCTCTCTCTCTCTCTCTCTCTCTTGTAGTAACTAGATGTAAAGTCTTTTGTTTCTTATCAAAAATAATAACAATAATTATTTCTTAGCTGCCCTTTGTTTGATATTCACCATTTCTCTGTGGTCAATTTCAAAATTGTATGGTGGCTATTATGTGTATTTACTATGTTTAATCCAGTTGAGTGATAACTGTTTCTTGTTTCTTTTTTATTCCAATTCCAGAATGGAAAAGCTAATCGACAATGAGGCAATAGGACTTTCAAGGTTAGAAGTGATTGTACTTGACACGTAGACAAATGTGAATGGCTATTCCTTGTTTATGCTGCCTCAAGCCAGGTCTAACTATGAGTTTGCCTATTACCTAGTTTTTTATTTTGCAATTGGTTTCATTGTTTTCATTTTTTTTTTTTTTTTGCAATGTAGAAAGGAAAATTTTCCAAAATGACTTTATTTTAATGTCTCTTTACATTTCTAACCAATCCTAAAAGATTCTTATTAAAATAACTAATTTTGATAATTTTACCCCCCATAACCACTTTTTATACTTATAAAACCTAAAAAATGTATGATGTGCATACCTTTCATTGCACTTGCAGAAAACTTTCGTTTTCTCTCAACATTTATTCTCTAAATATTTCAGGTATAAAAATCTCAACAATTTATCATTCAATCCCACAAGTAAGTTTCTATACTTTATTTTATTTATTATTTTTATTTAATTTAAAAATAATATAACTATAAAATTTATTATAATTAATATGTGAGAATTAAATTTAGATTACATGTATGATAAGTTTCCTATATTTTTTAGATAAATTTCAGTATGTTTTAAAAATTCTAAATAAACACATAGAAATATAAATAAATGTAGAATATATGAATTTTTTGATGGAAATAGAATTTTTTTAATTAAAAATTAGTTAAAAAATATTAAAATTTGTGTAAAATAAGCCAATGACTTGAGTGCATAGTATGCGCTCGTGCCAACGGCCTAATGGCACTTTTGCCCTCGTGCTAACAGCCCGAGGGCACTTTTATTTATCCTTTATTAATTTGAAAATATTTTTTTAATTTATATTTTAGTTTTTAATTTGTATTTATTAAATTAAATTTTTTTATTTTTATTATATATGTATTTTATGAATTTATTTAATTAATTAAAAATGTATTATTTCATATTCTTTAATTGATATTGAATATGAAATTGTTTATATTTAAATATATTTTTCATATATATTAGGTATATGGTTGAGATGGTTCACAAAAATACCATGGTAAAATGATCGAACTTTTATCAATTCCAAAGAACATCAAATATCATGAATTATTGACGATGCCATATGACTTTACTGGAATTGATCAAATGAAATTCATTATTAAAATAAAAATGACTTTCGTAGATAATAAGTCAAGATCTGTTATGTATGTTGATATCAGTAACGACTATAGTGTATCTGCCTTTACAAGCAGTATTGTGATATCAGTGAATAGACATCTCACTCCTTTCTACATCACTACGGAGTAGATAATTATTGATGATCATAAAATATCTTGCATTTCTTCTGTGCAAGCTATTAATCCTGAAGTTCATGTATGGCAATTTATTTCTTCTCTGGGAAGTAATGAATTCAACTTCGGTCAAAATTATTCATTAGACGAGATACGTCCTATAGAGCCTTCACCTATACATTATGAAGATGCTGAAATTCATGGTCAGTGCCCACCATGCGAGTATAATGAGGATCCTATACATCATGAAAATATTGGAATTCATAGTTAGTATTCACTATGCGAGTATAATGAGGATCTTATACATGTATAGATGGTAAATGTGCTTACAATCTTGACGATACACTCAGGACCCAATATAGGAATTACTGCGATGAGGATACGGATGTCCCCACGAACATGGGTTATGAGCCTGGTCAGACTAGCTCAATGAGGCATGAAGATAACACGCTAAGACCATCAAACTCTCGACGTTTGCCAACAATTCCACCATTAATTGTTCAACTATAGGATGCACTATCTTCCTTTACCCATAATAATAAATCTGTTGGTTATATTTTTAACTCGAAAAAGGAGTTACGAGATACACTTGGTATGATGACACTGAAAAATCATTTTCAGTTTCGAGTTTTAAAATCTACAACAGATCGATTTAAGATGAAGTGTGTAATTGACAGATGTAGATGGCGAATTCGAACAACTAACACAGATGAAAATGGTGAATATTAGTATGTTAAATGCTTTGAAGAAGTTCATACTTGTCGAAGTGACCAACTGCAACCCGATCATCGTCAAGCTAGTAGTTGATTTATTGGTGAATATGTGATGGACAAATTTCAAGATCCTAGTAGAATTTATACCCTAAATAATATCCGAGATAACATATAACGTGAATTTGGAGTTCATGTATCCTATCGTAAGGCATGGCTAGCTAGAGAAAAAGCACAAAAATTAGCATGCAGAGTTCCAATTGAGTCATTTAAACTACTGTCATAATTTTGCTATGTTTTACAACAACATAATTCAGGTACAATCACACATATAAAAACAGATGAGGATGATAATTTTTTGTATTTTTTCATGGCATTGAGTGCATCGGTTAGTAGCTCGTACATGAATTCGACCAGTGATTACTATTGATGGCACATTCTTGAATGGTACATACCAGGGAATCATGTTTGTTGCAGCAGCTCTTGATGGAAACGATCAAATTTATCCTGTGGCATTTGGAGTGGGGGACTCTGAAAATAATGCATCATGGGAATGGTTCTTAGAGAAATTGCGAGATGCACTTAGATATGCTTCGGATCTGGTATTTGTGTCATATCGACATGATAGTATTATCAAAGGGATAAGGAAAGTGTTTCTTAATTGTTGCCACAATTTTTGTTCCTACTACATTGAAAAGAATCTCAAAGCAAAATACAAGTTCAAAGATCGTAAAAAAGACATTTTTCTGTCAGAATTTTATCATGCGGCCAAAGCTTATGTTTTTAGCGAGTTTGAAAAATATATGGATAAGTTGAGGTCGATACACCCAGATACTGCTAACTATTTACAGAATGAAGTGGGGTTTCATAGATGGGCCAAATCTCATTTTTCGGTAAGACGGTATGTCATAATAACAACAAACATCGCAGAAAGTATGAATGCCTTACTGAAAGATGCACAAACTCTTCTAATTGTGGCTTTGATGGATTGGATACGATCTGTGTTGTAACATTGGTTTTATGAACGGCGAAAAGAAGCTAGTAAACATGATGAAGACACTCTAACTTAAGTTGCAATGGATAAGATTAGAGAAGAAGATTGTTCCTCTTTTACATTATTAGTGTATTCCATTTCTCGACATAAATTTGAAGTGATAAGCAAAGGCGAAGTTGTTGTGGTCCATCTAAGCACAAATACATGTCAATGTCGATGCTTTAATTTGCAGCAACTCCCATGTGCTCATGCAATGGCAGCAATAAGACATGCAAGAGGTCGGTATGGGAACTTTTGTTCTATGTAGTATAAAGATGGCACATTTCTATCAGTATATGCACAAGAAATTCATCTAGTTGGAGACCAAAGTTTCTGGGAGGTTTCACATGAGGTGTGTACTACTATTGTCAACCCACCAATAGGCCACATTCCATTTAATCGACCAAGAAATCAACGTATCCCATCTATAGGATAGGAAACAGTTATTCGCAGATATTCTCGTTGCAAGTAACATGGACACAATCGGGCAACATGCAAAAATCCATTGTATCGTAATGAAAATGAATGACTGTATGTTGTATTTTTTTTATCTTATTTATTTGTGATATGTAACTTTATTATTAATTCGGACTTTTTTTTGACAAGTTTCATAGTATTGATGTCGTGTGATATTCGTGACTTATAATTATATTATTGTGTATTTTCTCATGTACCAAATTAAGTGTAAAATTTTCGGTCACTCTTTCTTTTTATAAATAGTTGGGTATTTACATTTAGGTAAAGGCTTTACTTGTTTTTGTTCTATTTTTGTGGTCGAGCTCTTGTCATTAGGAGATAACCATAAGTTTTCAATTAAGAAAATTGTTTTGAATTTGTAATTTATAATAATGGCTAATATAATTGTATAAAAATTATAGAATTTTAAGTTAATTTTATAAACTTAAATTCAAGAGTTAAAGAAAAATTTGAGTTCACCTTTAAATATTAGAATTTTTTATTTGTGATAATTTTCTTTCACACCTAATATATATATATATATAT
>CP135539.1:1974029-1987043 GCA_032402905.1 Khaya senegalensis | reverse complement strand
TAATTAATTAACATTTATAAATAATATTTAAGTTTTATTCAAATATTTTATTTTTATTAATTTAAAATATAAATTTATAAATTGAAATTCATAATTGTTAAATTAATACCTAAAGAATTTTAAATTAATTAAAAAATTAAATATCATATAAAAATAAATTTAAAATTAAAATTTTAATTAGGATAAATATAATTTAAACTAATTAATTAATTATTTTTAATTATTTTCTTCAATATTTAATTAATTATTGATATTTTAATAATTAATCAAAAAAATAATAAAAAAAAAGAGTGGGTGCATGGCCCTCACATGCCCACAAAGTCAAAACGTCTAGGCATGTGGCTCGAGAACTCGAACCACGCGCATACATATCAATGGGCGCGTGGCACGAGCAGCCAAATTGCGATCGTGCCACGCGTATGGCGCGTTGTTACAAGCGCCTGCATGGCACGAGCATAGATGCAGGCACATGTAGCCCACATGCCTGCAGAAAAGGGCGCGCGGATCTCGTGCGCCCACAGAAAAGGGTGTGTGAGACCCACGCGCCTCCCATTTTTGCCCATTCCAGCATTTTTGTCCCCCCATTTTCGGTTTTCCGACATGTTTTCACCTCAAAATCATCAAAATCTTTCCTATTTCTAATTTTTTCAACAATGTATGCTTATAAGTTGTAAAATCTACATATTTTAATTATTATTTTCTTAATCTGTTATGCAAAATACTAATATTTCTAACTAAGTATACATTATAACTAATTACTTATAATTATGGTTAAACTCATTAATGTAACAAAAATTAATAATGTAATTAAAATTAATCTCTATTATTTTTATTGTTACTCGAAAAATGTCAATTCATATGTGTGTTTTTAGAGGTGAAGAAGTTGAAAAAAAAAGGTGAAGAAAAGTGAAGAAGAAAGTTAAATTTATTGAAGGTAAAAATGTTAATATAATTTATTAGTGAAGATAAAATTGTCAAAATTAATTATTTTAATAAAAAATTTTTAGAGTTAGTTATTTATGTAAGGAGACATTAAAATAAGGTTATTTTAAAAAATTTTTCACGTAAAAATCTTACTTATCATATCCTTTAGCAACTTTTTTTTTTTTTGGGATGAATATGATTTTTTTTTTTACTGGAGATGTGCTCAAATCTAAAGTATTAACTTATACTTCAATAGTTTACACCTTCAATTTGTATAATTTTTGGCTAGTGTTTTAGTTTGCAGAATGAGTGTGTCCAACATTATGGACCAAAATTATTTTTTTAATAAAGACTCTGACGCCCCCTCCCCCTCCCCCAACCCCGCTTTTAGTTTTTAGTTTTTTGTTTTTTGTTTTTTACTTATTTATTTCTTTTTTAATATTTATGAGTGGAAGCTGTTTTAAATTTGAATTTACTCGCCTTATGTATACTCTTCATTCTTTTGGCAGAGATAATTCTGGGACTTGGATAAAATCTAATTCCACCAACGGCCGCTGCAATGCAAGCTGCAAATCTGATTTAATGGTTCAATTCCAAAAGATTTTAAGTGTTGTTATCAGCAAGGGCTGATTTTCTCACAATCCATATTGAAGTTGCCTGTTCATGAAGAAGTTATTCGCTCAAATCTGGCTCGTAAAGCCAGTACCGTTCTACCACTTATGTTAGTTGTCACATCGCTAATTTCAAACATGTTAATTAAAGCATAAATAAAGAATACAATTTTAGTTTTATATGTGTAGAGTGAAGAGAAATTTAAAATTCTTGACGCAAATTTAGCAGAGAGCTAAAGTCCTCTTTTTAATAAAATCAACACAGGTCCAAATCAGTAATATATAAATTATGTAAGGTTAATATTTGAATATGTACCAATTTGAAAGATGCGATACAAATTGAAGGAGGAGCCTGCCACACTAACCATGTTCTAATTCCGTTTAACAATTGAAAGTATAGCTTAGAATTCGTACACACCCAGATTGAATTGGGCTTATGGAGTTGACATGTAATTATTTAAATTGAAAGAGAGATGTGAAAAGTGGGACACTCAACAGTAAGTAAGCGAAAGAGCAAGCACTGTGGAATTGGAATTAAGCTTCTAGAAGTTGGCTTGGGCTTACCTTAACAACACAAAATTAATTAATTGCTTCATTGTCATTTCTTCATCAAACTGGATACGTCAAATTCTTGTCTTTTGTACATGATTTTATAGGTTTACACCACTAAATCAAATGGATTTTTGATTAGTTGAACCATTGGATTGGATGTAAATAAAATTAAAAAGAAAATAAAATGTCGTACAACCATCCAACTATGTAATTTAAATAAATAAATAAATAAATAAATAAATCATTTATAATACAACTATCCAACTATATTATATCATATACTAAAAGTTAACAGTGCCAATAAAATTATTTTTGAGTGATATATTTTAAAAGATATCACTATTATTACAATCTCTTGATATTAAATTAAAAATTAAATAGTTATATGATATTTATTTATATAACTAAAAAGTTATTATTTTAATGGATAGAATTTGAGTTTTGAATTTCAATCCCATTACGAATAGATCACAACTATATTAACTAATATATCTAAAATTACATAATCTTTTACATCAATTCTTAACCTTTAGATTAATAATAAGGGTTATAATTTAATAATGAAAATGCTTGAATCATATTAATTAGGGTCATCAACTATTTTCAAATATTTTCTTTTCTTTTAATAGTTCTTAATCTCTTTTTTATACACTAAATCTTTTTTTATTTAATTATATCTATAATTTATTAATCTAAATTCTTATATTAAAATAATATTTTCTAAGATTGTCAAAATATATTTATTTTTAGAATTTCAACTGTAATATAATACATGTGTATTATGGTATTATAATTTATAAAAATCTCTTATATAGTGATAAGAATAAAAAAAATTAAATAATTGAAAGATTAAGAAAACACCTTAATTAATTATTAAGAAAAATTGAGAAAATTAAAAGTGGAAAGAGGAAATTTAAAACCTGAAGACATTAGTGCAGTTGAAAATAGTTAAAAAATAAATATATATATATATATATATATGTATAGTTTTTAGGTTATGCCTTAAAAGACATTTGTATTATCGGCTTCACAAATATTTTATCTTATATATATATATATCCATTATATATGAATAAAAGAAAGAGTTCTTTATTCATAAGTATAGATTATTTCCTTAATTTAGTTATATATATAAATAAAATATATTTATAAATTATCCTAATAATTTATTTAACTATTAAATAAAATTATTAAAGTCATTCCTTATGAAAGTGATATCGAATAAGTAATAATATTGTATAGTAAGTACATTAAATGTCTCTGATAAATATCATAAGATAATATTAATGCGGATAATATAATAGTTATGTTATTAAGACATTAGTATGGATTAAATAGTTAAAGAATAATTTTTTCACACATCATCACATAACGATAAATCACGTGGTATTACATGTAGTCAATAATTTATTATATAATTCTACTAGTGTGCGATATTATCTTTTGACCTGAGATATCATAGTTGAATCTAGTATAGATGCACATAATTTATATAGTGCATAAATACAAGACTAATCTCATCTTGTATGATAAAATCGATTTAATTACGTATTATTTACATTTGAAAATAAATGATGATCAAGAAGGGATTCGTTGATTTAATGTATAGGATCAGAATTTTCGTTGACTTCGTTCGAATTTAAGTTCCTAAACGAATATTGATAAATAGCTAAAATAGTAAATCTTTAGTTAGAATGATTAAATATTATATAAAATAGTTCAGATGAAGAGTTCAGTGTATATTAATTGATGATTTATATTTATATCGGTATAAGATTTTAACATACTATAAAATCTTACTCGATTAGAATTGAACAACAGAAAGATTTTGTCCACATGGTATGTATAATTAAGATAAAATTTAATGAAGTATAACTTCATTGTGGTTTAGGGGTTATGACGTATTGTTAGATATTAACCATAACTGTTGAACTTTCGAATAGTTCGAAATTTAAAAAATTTGAAATAAGTTCATAACTATTCCATAATAAATTTACATGGTTACATCATTATTCAAAGATAGTAAGAGAAATATTTAGGAGAAAAAATATTATCAGTAACAAAATTAACATCTTTGAGATAATATTTAGGTCAAAATAAATACATATAAATGTTATATATATTTACGAATTCTTTAAAGTATTTGAAAAATTTTCTTTACTTTGCATTAAAATATAATTTAATATAAATTATATGGGCATCTTGATAATATAGATTATCTATGGACTTATATGCAATTGAATAATTATTGGATAATTACACTTAAACCTATGAAGATATACTTAATTATATTTATTTAGAAGTTAAGCAAATATCTTGTATTTAAGTACATAGACTTAAATATATAAAATAAATTTCATTAGATGATTACTATTATGCCTATTACACATTCATTTTTTAATTAAAAGTGAGGGTAAAGACAGAAAGCATGGATATGTTTAAGTATATATATGGGCTTACTTTACAAAATTAAAGCATGAAAAATTCCATAAATCCTAAATTTTCTCCCAAATTTGATTACATGATGATGTTGTTTGAATGCATTAACATGTTTTAATGTGATTAGAACATAATGGATGATTTTGATAAACATGGTAAAATGATCACATGTGATGTGAATTTATTCACCAAATTGTGTTCCTTTTGATGTTTAATGACCAATTGAAAATATAAATAATGGCATTTGATACTTTATGGTTTGGCCATTGGATGATGTGTTGATGAAAATTGGTTTTCATCAAAGTTGAGATTATGTTTCAATAAATTGCAAAATCAATCCAGGATTCTTATGTTGTTGGAATCGGATTTCATCAACATTTATGCATGTGTGATGTTGATTCATGCCTATGTAAGGAATTTTTGATGCTTGGGCCGAATATGTGCATTTGAGAAAATTATGTTTTTATGAATAAAGACATATGTATATAGGTGATATAAATATATGTGCATGTTGTAGAAATTAAAATGTTTAGTTCCATGTTTCCATATATGTGCCATGATATGTGTTGGTTAATAAAAAATTATTTTTTATGGTGGACTTACGTGTTTAAGCTTGTTGAACGCATGTATGTATCAAGTATTGATGTATAGTGAATGATGTATGCATATACATATAATGGGATTATGTGTATATGTATGCATAAGATAATGTAATTATGAGATAATATGTCTTGCTTGTTTATAAACTAACTAAATGCATGAGTTTATGTATTTGAAGTGTTTGAAGGCTTGCATGTATGATGATGTTTTGCTTCATGCATGTAAATATGATTTTATACATGAAATGATGCACATGTGATATGTATACATATTATGCATTTAATTTAAAATATATGTAAAAGATACGAATGTATATATGTATTCATGTTAAACATAGTATAGACATACATTGATAGATATGTGATACATACATGTATGTATGGCTATGTGTTGAAATGTGTGATAATTTTAAAAACAAAATATTAGGTTAGTTCAACAACACAAATAAACATAACATGGTCACTAGTTTAACTAGTTATTGAAAAACTATAAAACCAACACAACAATAAAAAAATCAAAAATTGGTTGTGAGACAAGTATTTTCAGAAAATTAACAAAAACTGAAAATAACGTGTAAAGTGTTATATGTGTATTAATAATTAGAGAATTATTAATAAAATATTCACTAAAACATTTTAATAAGAATAAAACTTGAATATATATATATATATATATATATATGATACACATACTAAAAGTTAGTGAATAATTTATTTATGAAATGAATAAATAATAAGTAATTTATATATTTAACATATGTATTTGATACATGTGAGATTAACATGTAAATTGACTTTCTAATAAAATTATTAAATCCATGCCTCTTATGGTGGAAAAATAACTAGTTTTGTGTCTTGGTTTGGTATCCTAAGATTCTAAAATGTGAGGGGTATGGTATTGACGTTATAGAATTCAATTATTTGGTTATTGAGTGTATTTTTTTTTTTTTTTTTATCTAAATCAAGATTCTAAAATATAAGGTTTAGATGAAAGGTACATTTCGAGAAAGCATAATAGTTCGGATTTAACTAATTTAGGATACTAAGATTCTAAAATATAAGGTATTTGAAGATACGGCAAGAAAAATAAATTATACATTACATAAAATATAATAGGAAAGTGTTTTTTACTTATTAAGATTAATTGACCAAGATTCTAAAATGTAAGGTTGATTAATTTTAATAAGGATTTAATTCCTCGTTAAAATATTAAACATGTTAAATTACCAACGAAACTTTTGAGTCTTGACTTAGGGAGTTTAAAATTCAAATTAAATAGTAGATGTTAATTAATTAGCATATACAAGATACTTATCAATATTTTCTTTTCTCGTAGACTATTATACTTGTGATATAAAATATACAAAATGCCAAACAACACTTTCTTATTGAATAATAATGTTTTGATGGGACAAAATTTTAAAAATTGACTCAGAAATCTCAAAATTGTTTTAAATTTTGAAAAACTTAGTTATGCTTGGAAGGCCTTCTACCACTTGAGATAAATAATGATGTTACATGTGATGACGCTGAAGCATTTCAAAGATAGCACGATGATATACAAAAAGTTTAAGGTTACATGTTGGCATCAATGAATAGAGAGTTTCAAACTTGACATGAAATGATCAAAAGTGCCTATGATATTTTGCAAGCCTTATAATAGTTATATGACAATAATTCTCGAGTAGTAGACTATGAATTATGTGCTACCCTCTTTAACATGAGGTTTGGAGAGGAAGTGCCACTAGATGATCATGTCATGAAGATAATTAATCATTTAGGGTAGTTGTATACATATGATGTGATCATATCTCACCATGTACAAATGAATTTGATTCTTCAATTCTTTTTTTTCTAGTTATAAATCATTTATAACTAATTATAATTTAAATAGAATTGAGTAGACTCTTCCAGAATTACTTAATAAGTCTCAATAAGTTTCAACAGTTTTATAGACAAAACAATAGATGGAAGGGACATGAAGATGTCAATGTAGCTTCTACTAGTGGGACTAGTAAGAAGTCGAAGAAATAACAAAAAAAAAAAAAGGCCAAAAGTTGGTAGGAAGAAAAAGAGTTTTAAGAGAACTCAATCCAATATAGAAAAGACCAAGGATATAAAAATTTATTTTCATTGTAGGAAGCTTGATCATTAGAAGAGAACTCATCCTCAATAGTTGGAGAGTCTTAGGAAAACTAGAACAGGAATGTATAGTTGCTCTGTGATTGATTATGAAATAAATATTATTTCAAATAGTCAATCTTAAATAGTGAATTAAACAATTACTACTCATATATGAGTCTCTTTGCAGCCAAAGTAAAATAGTTCTATATTACAAAAAGGTGAGATAATATTAAGAATGGTTAATAGAGCAACTGTTGCTACAAAAGTTAGGAGATCATACTTTATCAAATTAGCCACAGGACACATTTTGAGTTTGGACTTTATATTATATTTTGTTAAGGCTAGTAAAAAATCATTTCTATTTCTATACTATACAAATTTAGTTATTCTATATAGTTTAATGAAAATAAATTTTTATACAAATGGTTTGTATGTATTTAAATTATGCAATACAAGTTCTATTAAATCCATTATTAAGAAAGGAGTTCAAAATGAATTAAATTCTAAAATTCTATGGCATCTTAGATTATTTCATACCAAAGAAAATATAATGATTTAGCTTGGAGAAAATAGGATTTTAGGCCCATTGAGTTCAGGACATTATCTAACCCATGAATCATGTTTTTGGGATAAAATAACCAAATCGTCCTTTAAGAGTAAAGGTAAGAGAGTTAAGAAATTATTGAAACTTATACATACACATACGTGTAGACCATTCAGTAAAATAATTCGAGAAGAATTTGAGTACTTCACTACCTTTACTGATAATATGTCATGGTATGGGTATATGTATTTGATAAAATACAAATCTGAATCTTTGAAAAGTTTAATAAATTCAAGAATGAAGTAGAAAAATAAATAGGAAAGAGTATTAAACTCTTACAATTAAATCGTGGAGGTAAATACATGAGTATAAAATTTCAAAATTTTTTGAAGAAAAATGGTATTATTTTCACTTGATCCCTTCTTATACACTGCAACTTAATAGTGTAGCGAAAAGGAAAAATTATACTCTATTACATATAGTGCAATCAATGATGAGTTTTATGGATTTGCCGACGTATTTGTAGAGTTATGCCCTTCAGACCATTGTGTATATTCTAATTAAAGTCTCGTTGACATCAATCTAAAAGACTTTGTATGAGATCTAAAGTAGTAAGAAATCTAGTATCAATTATATAAAAATTTGGAGTTGTTTGACTTATGTTAAGTTAGTTAACATAGATAAACTAAAAGAAAAATAAGAAAAAAGGGTTAGTTTATAGGATATCTTAAAAATAGTTTAACATATTGAGTTTGGGAAATAATTCTCAGAGTTGTAAACCGACATTGCTGTAGTTAGATCATCTAATCAGCAAACCTCAGTATAGATTCTAGTTTAAAGATATTCTAGAGTATCAAATGTAGATCATGGTGATGATCTTAAAAGTTATAAAGAAGCTATCATGGACAGAGATTTAGATAAATGGCTAAAAGTAATGAATTTTGAGACTCAATCTATGTACGCCAATAAAGTTTGGACACTTGTAGATCTACTAAAAGGAATAGTTTTTATGATTAAAAATAGACCTTCAAGAGAAAGATTGGTAAGTATGGTTAAATAGAAACCTATAAAGTTATATTGGTAGCAAAAGAATATACTTAAAAACAAGGGATAAATTGTGAAAAAAAAAAATTACTAGTAACTATGATTAAGTCTATTTGGATTATGCTAACTATTACTATATACCATGATTATGAGATTTGGCATGTAGATGTAAAAATTGCGTTGCTCAACAGGTATCTTAAAGAAATGGATTTTGTATTTGCTATAAATAGGAATAAGGTATGTAAGTTGCATTGATTTATTTATAAATTGAAATAAGCTTTCAAAAGCTGAAATATTCGATTTGATGATGTGATTAAATTGTATGGATTTATAAAAACTTTTGATGAATCTTGTGTTTATAAATTAGTTAAAGATCATACCATCAAATTTCTTATATTGTATGTAAATGACATCTTACTAATAGGTAATAATGTTGGCATAATGACTAAGGTGAAAATATGGTTATCTAAAAACTTTTCGATGAAAGACTTGGGAGAGGTGATTTATGTTCTTGGAGTTTGCATCTATAAAGATAAAGTAAAAAAAATAATTAAATTATCTCAAAAACTGTACATAGAAAGAATGTTGAAAAAGTTCAACATGAAAAACTTTAAGAGAAGACTCTTGCCTTTTACACATGTTTTTTTTTTTAATCTTTTTAAAGATATGGGTCTAAAGATCAATAAAAAGCTGCAGTGGATGCGTAGCGTACCTTATGCTTCAGCCATAAGTAGTTTGATATATACAAACTATGTACAAGGATATAACATATGTCGTAAATGTTATGAGCAGATATTAGGCTAATTTAAGGGAAAAACATTAGTCAACAGTGAAATTAATCTTTAAATATTTAAAAAGAATTAATGATTAAATTCTGAGTTATAGATATCAAGAGTTGAGCATTTATGAATACTTAGATTTAAGTTTTCAATTTGATATTGATGATTAAAAAATTTATCTCAGCATTTTATTTTTGTATGTAATGAAGAAGCTGTTAGTTGGAAGAATTTCAAACAAACTACAATAACAGACTTTATAATGGAAGTTGAATATATTACTACTTCAAAAGTAGCAAAAGAGATTGTTTAGATGTAAAAGTTTGTGTCTGAACTTGGTATCATTTCTAACGTGGCTTATTCGATAACCATGTTTTGTGACAATACTAGAGCTATTGCATAAGTAAAGGAACCGAAAGTACAATAGAAGTCTAAGTATATTTAGTGTAAATATCACATATTGAAAAAGTTCATAGAAGCTTGAGAAATATTGATCTAGAAAATATTTTCAACGAACAATGTTGTTGACCAATTAACTAAAACGATAATATAGAAATAGTTAGGCCATCATCTTGAGAAGATTTGTATGAGATGCAACAACAAGTGACTTTAGTGCAAGTGAAAGTTTATTAGATATATCTTAAAAATTATTCTTATTATCGACTTTAAAGATATTTTGTCTTTTATATATATTAGATATCAATGGACGAAAGAGTTCTTTATTTACAAATATAAACTGTTTTTTTTATTCAGTCGCGCATAAATAAAGTATATTTGTGAATTGTTCTAATAATTTATTTAATCATTAAATAAAATTATTAAATAAATTATTAAAATCGTTCCTTACAGAGGTAATATCAAATAAACAATGATATCACATAGTAGGTATACTGAATATTTTTTCTAAATATCATAAGATGATATTAGTATGGGTAACATGATAATCACGTTATTAAGACATTAATATGAACTAAATATTTAGAAAATTATTTTTTAAAACATGGTCACATAATAATAAATCATGTGGTATTACATATAGTCAATGATTTATCATATAATTATACTAATGTGCAATGTTATCCTTGGATCTGAAACATCATAAACAAATCTGGTATAAATGCATGTGATTTATATGGTATATAAATACAAGACTAGTCACATCTTGTATAATAAAACTAGTTTAATTATATGTTATTTATATTTAGAAACGAATAATGGTTAAAAAGAGATCTATTGACTCGATATATAGAATCGGAAGTTTCACTAACTTGATCTGAATTTAAGTTCCTAAATAATAATCAATAAATGGTTACAATAGTAAAACTCTGACCAAAGTGATTAAATGTCACATGAAGGAATTCGTAATGGCGAGTTCAGCACATATTGATCGATAGTTTGTATCTATATCAATATAGGGTTTTGACATATCATATATCCTTACTCAATTAGAATTGGACGATGAAAGAATTTTATCTACACAGTATGTATAATCGAGATGAGATTTAATAAAGTACGACTTTTTTGTAATTTAGGCATTATCACGTATTGTTAGATATTAATCACAATCGTTGAACTTTCGAATAATTTGAAACTCAAAATATTTGAAATAAACTCACAACTATTCTATAATAAACTTACATGATTATACTATTAATTAAAGGTAATAAGAGAAATATTTGGGAAATGAAATATTATTAGTAATAAGGTTAGCACTTTTGAGATAATATTTAGATTAAAAAATATATATATATATGTTATATATATTTATAAATTTTTAAAAATATTTGAAAATTTTTTTTAATTTTACATTAAAATATAATTTAATATAACTTATATAGTCATATTGATAATATGGATTATTTAAGGACCTATATGTAATTGTGTAATTATTATATAATTATTCTTAAATCTATGAAGATATACTTAATTACATTTACTTAAAAATTAAGTAAATATTTTGCATTTAAGTACATGAATTTAAATATATAAAATAGAATTCATTGGATGATTATCATTACATCCATGACACATATTTATTTTTTAATTAAAGATAAAGGCAAATATGAAAAGTATAAATATTTTTATGTATATATATGGGCTTGTTATACAAAAGTAAAACATGAAAAATTTCACAAACTCTAAAATTTCTCCTAAATTTGATCAAACTTCTCTTCAAGCAATTGATGGTGTAAATTGTGGTTACTTCGCAAAATTAAAAGTATGAATTTATCACCCATACTTTATGTATGGTTATAATTCATCCATGGTTGGAAATTTTGCATATATGAGATATATGCACACTTGGCATTCTAGGTATTTGATAAAATACTTGAATGAACCCAAATTTATATTTAATACATGTTAAGATATATTTACGTCCTTCAATAGTTAGACAAGATTCTCTTAACTTGAATTTTTAATTTAAAATAATGATATTTATTTTGAATCATTGATTTGGGTAAATGTAATATTGTTAACTTAATATTCTTATTTATTGTTAGAGTATAAAGAGAGTTTTAGTTAAAACAATCTAATCATATCACTATAAAATGGAACTATCCAATTAGAAATGAGAGAGAAATATAAGAGTTGGTAATAAATTAAAAAAATATGAAAAAAAATTTCTCTTACCTCATTTATTTCACTTTTACTTATTTATTTTTTTATTTTTTTATTTATCACTAATTTATATTTTTCTCTTTTCTCTCTAATTTGATGATCCTATTACGTAATTGATATTGACTTCCTCTCTAATTTGATGATATTTTCATGCCTAAAATTCTCTCTAGATTGTATAAATTAAATAAGTGATTGAAACTAAAATCAATTGAATATGTCACTAAGCAAACTCAACATTTAACTTGTTATTTGAGTTAATTTCAATCTTATTCTCTTATTTTTAACAAATATTAAATCACTTTGGGTTATTTTTATCAATCTGCTCTAGTTTTAACACCTGGTTAAGAAACATTTATCAAATTATAATACAATACTATTCAAATATATATATATATATATATAAAGAGAGAGAAAGAGAGAGATCACAAATTTAAGGTTAGAAAGGCAAAAAGAGTTTTATTAGATACATTCCCAAAAATTTATAGTAATTTTATTTTGTGATAATTTTTATAAAAAATCGCACTTACCTCTTCTCTAACCTTAAAACAATATACTTAACTTAATTTAATTTTTAGAGTTTGTTAGATATATTTTATAAAATAAATAAAATAATATTTATATAAAATAATTTTAATTACACACTTACACATTAATTCTCTAACAAATTACTTAGTACTCCATAAAAAATTTATAATTTATATTAAGAAAATAATTTATTATATAAATTTTCAAATGGTGTTAATTAATTATTATAAAATATTTAAATTTTTATTATATAGAGT
>CP135539.1:1955648-1973722 GCA_032402905.1 Khaya senegalensis | reverse complement strand
AATCATACTTCAAAATTTTAAGAGTTTAATATAAATTATTTTTTAAATAATATGATAATTATTAATAATATTTATTTTAAATTAATTAAAATTTTATATTATTAAAAGTTTAGAATATAAATTAATATCTAATATAAATAAATTTAAAATAAAAAAGTTATATAATTACGAATAAATTAGAGTGTTAATTATAAATAATAAACGAATTAAGGATATATTCATTTATTTTAATTAATTTAAGGTTACAAGAAAGATAATTGTACGTTTTTACAAAACTTGTTATAAAGGTAAATTACTACAAATCTTAAAAAAAGTATCTGATAATATTTCAAAAGCAAAATTATAGCATTTTTATCCAAACGCCCACAACAAAATAAATTTTGAGAAAAAGTCTAGATCTTTAATCCTAAATAATTAGAGAAGAAGACTCATTTGACTATACTGATACGGTGACAACAACCCTCTAGTGAAATATATAGGCAGCAAGAGAACTTCTTGGTAATGCCGATATACTTTGAATTGTAGCAAACAACATGAAATTAAGATTTACAGTAGTATTAGCACTCTGACAACAAGATGATGGTGGCAAAACTTGAGTTTATTCATTGATGAATACTCCATTGGTTGAATACCGATTAAATTATTATTAAGTAATTTAGGGGTGGTATAATGGTTCACCCAGTTTATCATCGAAGAAGTACAAGTTGTTGAATTCACTAGTTAAAATTGTCAATTCTAACTTTGGTTAATATGTAAGGGTAAATAAAAAATTTTACGTGTCTTATTAACAACATCTTTATGATCAAGTAATGGTTTTGTGTACGTGTTGGACATTTTTTAAAGTTGATTAGAGTTGTGTTATAGTCTAATACTTATGCATCACATTGTTCTTCCTTTTTTTCCCTTTGTGTTCTCATGGTTTTATCATCATCATTATTGTTATGTTAGATTTTTGGTGGCTTTGAATTATGGGGGTTGTATTAAAAGATGATGTTTCTTTTTCCTCCTTTCTCCCATTTATCCTTTGTGCTCCCATGGTTTTATTATCATTATTGTTATGTATGGTGGTTTTCTTATGGTGGGTTTGAATTATGGGGTTGTGGTTTGTATTAAAAAATGCTGTATTTTGTAGTGCTTGAGTTGAAAATGTTATGGTGAATTTCTTGGGGTTTCCATTGGAGACTATACATTTAGAGTTCATGGTTCATCCATCCAATTGATTTAATGGGAAGAACTTATATTTATTTGGTGCTTGTAGTTGTAGTTGTTGTATAAGAGGGGTTGATTCTAAGAAAGATAGGATTAGTAAATGGAAACTCACCCAGATTTAATGTTTGTGAGATCTTCAAAAATTTCATGTGAATTGAAGAAAGGGTAAAAGAGCATTCATCACAACAGTCCTTCAAATTAGATACAACAATTGAGTTGGGACATAAAAATAAAAATGAGATGGTTGTGTTAGTATCAAAACCCTTTTATCATTTTTCTAGTCAATTCGCCTCTAAATTATAATTTTTGTAGTATTTTTTTTTTATTGTCTTAACATATAATGGGAGTAAGAAAATTATTATTTTATTTATTTTAATAAAAATAAATTTCAGTCTTAATAAATTTTAAACATTGTATATAACATACATGTTTAATTGTTAATATAATTTCTGATGAACAGACTTTGTTAAATATTTGTTATCCAAGTGTTCAAGGTTTTCTCTTATTATAACAATTTTCTGCAAATAGTTGTCATAAAAACTATTCAAAAATTTATTTCTTTGTATTAAAATTGTAATTAAACTATCAGAATTTTTAATCCCACCCAACATCTCCTATTAGAAAACTATCATGTTAGGATCAAAATTGATAATGACACCTTAATTTCTTTATAATTTAGGGGCCCAAAATCCCACACTAAACAATGGGTGACGGGCAAAAAGATGCTAAGAGGCTTTATAACACTCTTACAGGCACACCAACAGATTAGGTAATTAAACGTAAATATCAAATAGATAGGTGTCTTTATAGTATTTATGTATCAGCGAGCCAATAAGAAAATTGTTTGATCTTTTGTAAGATCTATAAAGATATTACTTAAATTTTAAAATATAAATTCTTTCAAAATAATATATATATATATATTAAAAATAAACAAATTATAAAAATCTTTCAAAATCAAAATTTTATTTGAAAAAATGAGTCATATATCATCAAATTAAATTTGCGTCTTATTCAATAGGTCCTCAACAAGTTTACAGCCACCAATCACAAATAAGGAGCATTAAAATCATTGTATCAATTAGTTTTAGTCAAATTAAAACCAAAAAAAAAAAGATAATGGTAAAATTGAATGGATCTTGTGTATATGACTTAAATATGCAAAAGAAGAAGTCAAAGCAAAGCAAAGCAGACGCAATGCTTATGTAATATTGATGTCAAGGAATGAATTCTTTCTTATACCCCTGCCTACTTACTTAGGTACAATAATCCAAATCTAATACAATTTCATTTTATCTTTTGTAAATGAATATAAAATATAGAATAGAAGAAGAAGAAGAAGAAGAAGAAGAAGAAAAAGCCAATCACATCATCATATAATGAATGACTTGTTCCGTTGTGACTTTGGCCAAAAATAAAAAAGTAAATCAATTCATGCACAAATCACAATTGTTAAAACATTCTACTTTGACGAAATAGATGCTATATATATATATATATATGTGGACAAAATTATAATTAAAATAAAGCATGGAAATTCTTTAACAAATTCAATTGAAACTAAAATAAAATAAATAAATAAAGAAATTATATGAATGAATGAATCATTTTTGAAATTCCTCTTTTGTCCAAACTCACCTGTCCAATAGAAGGTGCTACATGTTGAAGAAAAAATAAAGAAGCACTCCCAACATCATGATTACATAAGCTTGACATCATCCTTATGATTGGTCCAAGGATGAATTTTGTGGCTCCCACCCCCTTCAAAATATTTCCCCACATAATCCAACTCAACTTCCTTCTGTCAGTCAGACCCAACAACAAACCCTCCCCATTTTTTTTAAATTAGTGTTATTATTTGGAAAGAAAAATCTGAAATTCCCTCAACACCGTGTGTGTATATAAAGCCTTTTGCAAGGCGTTTAAAAGACACGAATCAGAAATAAAAAAGAAACGACTATATGCAGTTCCAGTTCTCGTTCTTTTTTTAACCCTTCTATATGAGAGCTATAACTAGTTTGAGCAAATTTGGTTTCAAATTATCAAACTCTTCACCCTTGAGAAGAAGCCAAATCAGAAATATGATGTCTGATTCGGAACCAGAACCTGGATTCAACAGGCCAAGAATTGTTTCCAAACGGGTTTTGGGCAAGCTTTCACATGATGGTGATGGTGCTGTTGTTAGGAGAGCCATTGGAAGGTATTCGATATTAATTTCCTTCTTTTTTCTTAACAATATTTTATCATCTATTTTCTGGGTTGTGGAGATTTTATTCAATATTAATCTTTCTTGAGCTGGGCGCTGATTTTTTTTGTTTTTCATATTGATTTTTAGGGGTGACTTGGAGTTTTTGGATCCTTTTCTAATGTTGGATGAATTTTCAGGTATGTCTGTCGGGTTTTGGTTTTCATTTATTCACTTATTCATGCGTTCTCCGACTAAAACATTTGATGTTGTGATTTTATTTAAGTTTGCATTTCTCTGGTTGCAGTGTCTCCCCCAGCTGGATTTCCAGATCATCCACACAGAGGTTCTTGAATCTTTTCCAATGAATTTCTTGGACTTATGGGTTTTAATGATCATTAATGGAAGCTGTAAATTCTGTTTTTGTTTCTCAGGTTTTGAGACCGTTACATACATGTTACAGGTAATGTTGAATTTTGTTCTGTTCAAAATTATTCTAACTTAGAATTTAAAGTTCTAAGATAGAAAGTAAATTATCGGTTATGTTTAAATTCAGGGAGGGATTACTCATCAAGATTTTCGAGGACACAAGGGCACAATCCATACTGGTGATGTGCAGTGGATGACAGCAGGTAGAGGAATAGTCCACTCGGAAATGCCTGCTGGACATGGTGTCCAAAATGGTTTGCAACTTTGGATCAATCTCTCTTCTAAAGATAAAATGTATGCAACAAATTCCGAAATCTTGCTTTCTGATAACAATCTATTCAATGTTATGTATTCTTACTCTTATCACCTTTGGTGAAAAAAAATCATAGAATGCAAAATGTATGTGATAATGATATTATACAGCCTAATTATTAATTGGATGCAGGATTGAATCAGGGTATCAAGAACTTCTAAGAGAGGACATAAAAAGGGCAGAGAAAGATGGCGTTGAAGTGGGAATTATAGCTGGAGAATCAATGGGAGTTCGATCGCCCGTATATACAAGAACACCAACAATGTTTCTTGATTTTAGTATGAAACCAAGAACCCAAATGCACCAAAGTATTCCAGAATCATGGAATGCGTTTGTGTATGTAATTGAAGGGGAAGGAGTATTTGGAACAGTTAACTCGGCTCCAGTATCAGCACATCATGTTTTAGTGTTGAGTCCTGGAGATGGTACAAGTGTTTGGAACAAATCATCTTCAAAACCACTGAGATTTATGCTAATTGCAGGGCAGCCACTGAATGAACCAATCGTGCAATATGGTCCATTTGTCATGAACACACAAGATGAAATTGATCAAGCCATTGAGGATTACCAGTATTGCAAAAATGGGTTTGAAAATGTCAAGTTTTGGAGGTCTCAGTAAGTGACTCGTGAGAGGAATACCATCAACTGAGGGAGAACATATAAAATTCCCTCCACCCAAATAATAATAAAAATAATAATAATAATAATAAAAACGATAAGGCAGCAGCTCATTTTCTATCACCATCAGTCAGTCACAAACTGAATCCAATACAATTAAGAGAAAAGGAAAGTCTTTCTAGAAGAGATGAAATTGGAAAGTGCAGCAGCAGCTGGGCTGGAAGCAGTGCAAATACGGGGTTTATCACTTAAGTCATGATATCATCATGCCTCAGCTTATTTATTATTTTTTTAAAAAAAAAAATTAATATGATTCTACCAGATTTTTATAATCATTGTGTCAGTTCATTTACTAGAATTTGAATTTGTCCTTTTGTTTTTGTTTTGTTTTCAAAGAGCAAATATTTTTCTTTATTGATTTTTCATTTGTAGATTGTTTTTGTATTGATGGATTGAATGGGATGGTGGTAGGATTGGATTGCCTTTTTTTTTTTGTGGATTGGTTTCCCTTCTCAACTAGAAATGCAATTTCTTGAACCACTCGCTGTATTTACACAAAATCAAAACTGAAAAAAGAAAATTAAAAAAAAAAATTCAACTTAACTGAGAGAATCTAAATTTTGCAGTGGCAAAGATTGATTTTGATTTGGTTTTGAACTTAAATTGATGCAAAAGCTTGCCGCCTCACATCATACTAGTCATGATGCTTATCTCCTCAAGGCAGGTAAGACACAGTAACTGCCATATTAACATAGGATAAGGGTTATCAATGGTACGTACATATGCATCTCCGATGCATCTCTTAATATATATATATATATATATATTTTTTTTTTCCAATTCTTCTTTTTCAACTCTTTTGTTATAATTTTTAACTTACAAAAATTTATAATTTTTCATTATATTTCCTAACTTACAAAATATTAAGCGTAAAGCTAAAAATTACAATGCAATGAAAAGTTGGAGAATAAATATAGAAAAAAATTAAAAACTACAATGAAAAATTGAAAAAGAAAATTGTACAATAACTTAGCCATAAAACTTATTAATACTAATATGATTGTTTCATTTTAGAATAAATAGATGTCTCTGACAAAAGTATACCGGCTGAGCACAGCACGCTAGCAGATAAATAGCATACTTATTCTACCTAATATTTTCTCTTGTATCTTTGACTGACTTGATTAAAATGAAGATGAACAACACAAACATTTTTCTATGAGAATGAGAATAATAACCTAAGGTCATAAATGGATGCTACGATGGCAATGCCTATGAATTTCCAAAGAAAATAACAAATAAAATCTAAATCTAAATCAATATAACATTATGGTCCAGCATAATAAAATATCACAATTTCATTGGCTGTCTACTTTATTGTTTGCGAGAAAAATTTTACTCTTTTTATTTTTTCTTAAATAAAATGTAACAAATCCTTTCTTTAAAACCGTCTTAAAGATGAAGATTTCCATTTAAGAAATAGAACAAGCAAACAACAAACTAAATAAATTAAATTAACAAACCAACGGCCATGAAGAAACCCCTCAACTTGTACAGTTTTCTGGAGGATAAAAACAAAGAAACAGAGGTCGGTAAGAGTCACCTTGTACAGCAAGAAAAATAGCTTTGTGCTTGTTTTGATCCATCATTTTCATTTTTTGCTAGGGTTACTCGGTTGAGAGATAATTCAGTTTTGTATGTATCTGAGTTTAGAACCTTCCTGCTGACATTGTTGTAAATCTCTCGGATAACAATTTCAAAAGCCTTTTTAACATTTGTCGAGTCTAAAGCAGAAGTTTCCATGAAGAACAACCCTTCTGCTTCTGCAAGGCTTGTTCCTTCCTCTGTGCTCACATCCCTTATGCTTTCCAAATCACATTTGTTCCCAACTAGCATCCTTGCCTCAGTGGTATCAGAATGAGCTGCATGAAACAAAAGAGGTGCACATAAATAGACGACCTTAAGTAACAAACAGATACTTGTGTATGCAGGCAATCAATGATCAGTCGGGCACATGATCATAGATTCTCTGTCTCTCTCTGCCTCCATATCCCTCTTTAATTTTGCTATCGTGTTTCATGTAATCGAAATACAGATGAGTATACAACAAAATATAAAGCTTTTGATAGTTATCAAACATTAATATAAAAATAAAATAAAGGAGAACTGTTTTAGGCTTCATATGATATTGAGGTGTGATGGCCTCAATATTGCAGGTGGTATGATATTTAAAGCCACAACTATGAAAACACTAGATGTTGGAAAAATGAGTGGCTACCATTAAAAATTGGTGTTACTAAACACTTTTTCAACTTCACCAAGACAAGGTACACCTTGAAATGTACAATCAACAAAACATAAAGGCTCATGAGAGATGGAAAGCAAAACTGATTACATGTAATCTCTATCAACTCTGTGTAATTCAAGAGATAAAAGAACAACCAACTCAGCCTAAGATCTTTTCCCAGTTTCAAATTGTCCAATTGTAACAGTTACAAGCATGATTAAAAGGCAATTCAACAGGATATCGACATGATTCAAAAGCTTGATGGACTTGATGCTCAGTTGATAGCAAGGTATTAAAGATTAACTGCCATTAGATCATAACCAGTAATAGTATAGACTATTACACCTTCAAGCACATAAGCTGAGCCACAATACAATAAACTTAAGGGATATATTGTCATCAGTGCCCCATAGGTCAGACCTTATATTGAGGATACTTCACACATTTTGAAAATAGTCTCCAATAAACCGAACACAACCAAGATAACATTCAAAACTTCCAATAATAAAATGAAAAAAGAAAAAAATAAAATGAAAAACACCTCAAGGAAATAAATCTCTCAAATCATACTGATATTGATAATGACTGCTTAAACAATTCTTCTGTTGCTTCATGCCAAAACTCCTAAAAGGTTTACATCTTAATTTGCAATTAAATATTCTTTGTTTTTCAAAAAAGTATTTATCATACTGATATTGATAATGACTGATTAACCAATTTTTCTATTGCTTCATGCCAAAACTCCAAAAAGGTTTATATCTTAATTTGTAATTAAATATTCTTTGTTTTTCAAAAAAGTATTTTATTTCATTCTTAAGAATGAAGAGGAAAGCAAACATTTGCATGAAGAGAATCATCTCATCCTTGAACAAAGTAGCTCCAATAATAACTAACATAACCGCAAAAATACAATATGGATTAATTAGTAAATATGATCCCAAACCAATACTGATTGACGAAGAAAGACAACCAAAACCCTTTAAAGTTAAATCAATGAAGAAATTGTCAAAAACCCAGTTTTTTTATGAAACCAAATCCATCCATTCAATTCAATAACTTAAAATAAAATTAAAAAAAAAAAAGAAGGGATTTGTGAATCTGATGAGAGAGAATTAAGATGGGAAGGGAAAGGAAAAGAGGGAGGCATTGGCAGGAGAAAGCAGGAGGCAAAAAGGGAGAAAGATGTGGTGAAAGTGGAGTTTCAAATTAGGATTTTAGAAGTTATGGAGATCGCTGACGTGGTAAGTCAAGTGAACCTCAGTTGCCTAGCTGGAAAACAGAATTAAATAATTAGTTTTCTGGGTTGTTAAAGAAGCCAGAGAGAAAGCTGGTGTAAGGAAGAAAAACAGAGCAAATTTTTTAGCAGTAGAGATTTCCATAAACTGAAAGTGATATTATAAAAATAGTGAGTTGAAGTTTTCTTTTTATCAAACCATTCTCAGTTGTAATCAATTATTGGTTAAAAGAATCAGTAAAGCTTACTTTTTGTTCTTGCTATGGATATAAGCCAAATTCTTTGTTGAACCACGTAATCTCTGGCGTTGCCTCCGATGTATTTGTTAAAATTCCTTGCTGGGTTTATACTTGTTAGCTCATTGTTTTGATTCGGTTAATCTGAGTTCTTAAGTTCTTTCAAGTCTTTTACTAATACTGTGACTGCAAAGATTGGTTTTGGAAGGCTTTTTTTCTCAACAAATTGAGAAGAGAGATGAGGAGAGTGGAAGGGAAAGAAAGAAAATATTTTTATTTCAATTAATAGAAATTTAGAAAAATGTGTCCTACTATTGCTGTTAAAAAATGTGTGCCTACTATTTTAACAACGGTAAAAATAGGCACACCCTAGAGATACTGATTAAAATATTCCCAAACTAAAAAATAAAAGCACTACTAAACTAATGCATTAATTTCTAAACTAATAATATTAGAAATACAAATTTCTATACAAACTAATGTACTAGTGTTGTATTATTGTCTCATATACTGTATGATTTATTTTCTTTTATTCCTCTGAAACGTAGGACGTGTGGCAATGATATAACATTGCCTTGGCGTGAATGAGTTTGTGTAAAAGTTTGTATGTATAGCAATACTCCTTTTAAATAATTGATTAACTATCGACTTTAAAAGAAAAAAAAATGTTTGTAGATTTTAAAAGCTAGATTACTTACACCACAAGGAAAATTTGGACATGCAGTCAAAAGAAAAAATGTAAGATTTTAGCAAAGATTTGATGTGCAAATTTATGTATCAAAGTTAAGTCAAAACTCATAAGGACACAGAAGAATTTATACTGCCAGAGACAGAACAAAGAATCCCAGTTCAAAATAGCATCACAAATAGAAGCTATAGGAATAAATTTAGTGCAAGAATTCATTGTCTTTGATACAACAACAAATTATCAAGATAAGAAACTTCAACAACAGTGCAGTCCTGAATTAGTGTTAGACTGATGTATTTTTTGTGCGCCAGTCTTTGATTGTTTTTAAAATATTTAATGCAGTTTTTGTCTCCCCTCCCTTCAGTTTTTTGCTTTGTTTATGGACAGCCAGTCCACCTTACTTCATATTTATTCTTCAAACTGACTTCTATTAATAATACACTTTTCAGTTTCTTATTAAAAAAACTATTGTTGTTGAGTCACGATATCTTCAAAGTTCAACCCCTAATACAATAGAACAAATATTTTAAATGCAGTGGTTGTCAAGATTCTTCACTACCAAAGCTCAAAGGTGGGATTTTTCCAACATGGACAAACTGATATAATACAAATCCTAGAGGTCAATTCAGTAAAAAATAATCCAAAATTGATACAAAAGTGACTATGAACACTGACCAACTTATTGTAACTGCAATCAGACATAAGCTTCTAAGCTTCCATTTAGAAGCTTGATTTTGTAAGTTTAAAAAGATTCAATTTTGAGCAACCTTTCCAATACTGGAGGGTGGGCCTGTTTGACATTAACCTAATCTACTCAACCTAGATTACTAGTAACTGTCAGCAAACCACAAATCCCAAAAGCTTAAGTAAAAAGGAAGTTCCCAGTAAAAAGGTAGTTCCCAGTAAAAAGTTCTAATTGTAACACGACCCTTCACTAGTATGACTGGATATAATTAATAGACTTGTCAAGTGCACACCCGTCAAAATCCAAACAAAGCTCAACTCATGTTACTTTGTAATTTGATTAATAAAACTGGGATTTAGACACAAGACCTAAATAGTTTTGATATTATGTTGAGGAACTGTTAATCCCAAAAGCTTAAGTTCACCAAAAGGCCCAACAATAGTATTAATACTCTAATAGTAGTTTCTGTCCCTAATCCGAAAGACAATTGTGTATAAGATTTGACAATAGACAAGTAATTCTTCTCATTATTCCTAGTAATTTTAAAGATAATAATAACTGCCATTACAAACAGTTCAGATCGCTGTCTACAGGACCCCGAAACATGGACTTGGTTGCATCCTAGAGACAGAAATACAAATAAATGCAGGAAAAAGTCATCCCTGAAAAATGCACCAAAGGACTACTACGGGAACAATTTGCTACACAACTGAAATTCCAGAACATATTCTTTAGAAAGATAGTCAATAGTGATTGGAATGTAAGATCAGAAAATCTGAAAATAATTTTCTTAACCAAAAAAGAAGAAAAATATAAGCAAGCACAGAGGAATCTTAGTGCATATGAACGAACCTTCGTCTACATTGAAGCCATCCACATCGAAAGCAAAAAGAGAATCAAAACTTTAGCACATATGGAAAAATTCTAAACGAGTATTTGAGATGGAAGAAAGAAAAACAGTATAAAAAGGATAATGAAAAGAAGCAACAATTAATATGCCTACGCAAATACCTACCCCTATCTACTTTTTGAACAACATCAATCCTGGCTGTTTCCAAATCAAATCTTAAAACTAATCATCATAACTTAGAGATCTTGATCTAATATTCAAAACAACCATAATCATTCAATCAAACAAAAACAAGACAAAAGATGAAGCAATCAGAGCTATATACATATCTAACACAAGTGGATTAGCACGAGTAGACTATAGAAGAAGACATTACTCTTGAGCTCATCGAGCCAGCGGCGAACATTATCAAAAGTAGTTCTTCTGGTGATATCGTAAACAATGAGAGCACCAACAGCGCCTCTGTAGTAAGCAGAAGTAACAGCACGGAATCGTTCTTGTCCAGCAGTATCCCAAATCTGAGCTTTTACTTCCTTTCCGTCAATCTCCATGCTTTGTGTCTGAAACTCAACCCCAATCGTCGCCTTTGAGTGTGGATTGAATTCGTTCCGAGCATAGCGAGATAAGAGGTTCGATTTCCCGACAGCTGAGTCGCCGATTATCACGATCTTGAAGAGGTATTCCTCTCCTCCTTCATCATCCGACGACATCGTTTATCTATCTCTTTCTCTTTCTGTTGTCGGAATTGAATTTGAATGAAAAGAAAGAAAGAAAGAAAGATTAAGACGAGAGAGAAAGAGAGAGAGAGAGAGAGAGATTAATGGTGATGTTGTGAGTTGTTGTGTGTCGACCTGGCACAGACATAATGCGCATGTAGTGGTAGTGTCTTCATCATCATACATTTAATCCATTTCTTTTTAATAAAAATATTAATTTTTAAAATGAAATAAAATCATTATTTCAAAATAATAAATAGTAAATTCAGGTGAATTTGATTTAAAAGTAGTTTTCAACGTGTAAAATATTTTCTAAGTGCTTAGTTATTTCATCAATACTTTTTTTTTTTTTATATAATTATATCTCTATTAAGTTATAATCTATTTGTAATAATAAAATTAGTTTGATTTTGATATTCTTATTATAAAGAGATTTTATTGTATTATTATTGTTGTTGTTGTTGTTGTTGTTGTTGTTGTTGTTTATATATGTTCTTTTAAAAATACATACCAATTATGTATGGACCAAATCCTTTTCTTTTTTTTTAAGTCATGTTACTTATGATGTAGCTACTTGTGGGATTCAATTGTAAAAATGTGTGGGATGGGAAATGAGTCCGTTATCGCATGGCGGCGAAGTGACGTTGTTATTATTACTTTCTAACTTGCTGCCTGCGACCACGTAACTTGAACACTGATCTATTTAATAAAAGATGGCCATTTGTTATTAAGTAATTATAGTATGGACTCTTGTATCAATTCAATGAAATGAAATAAATAAAAGTAAAATAATATTCACCAAGAAAATAATTCTAAAAGTATGAATTAAAAATTACTGACAAATTTTTTAAAAAATAAATATAAATAAAAAAAAAAACTACATATAAATTCTTTATATTTTATTAATATAAAAAAATATAAGTATTTTGAGATAAATTAATTTAAAATTTTGACAATTTAACATATCTGTCTTTAGGTTTAATTCTTAGAAATTACTTTTTAAATTTAATATTTAATTAATTTTTTTTTTTGATAAATATATATAAAGATAATAATTCATTGTCAAATTTAATTTAATTTAATTCAAACAATTAACAATATTAGAAATTAAAATAATTCTTTATATTCAATTCTCCAAAGTCTGACATTTTAATTTTGTGCAGCAAAATAGATATGTACAATAAATTGGCACTTAATTTATTTAATATATATATATATATATATTATTAAAATAAATTATATTAGATGTTAAAATTTAAAATTAATTTTTGTTGAAAATATTTTTTGAGAATTTGACACAAAATAATGATTAAAAATTTAATTTCCAACAAATTTTTTCATGTGTCACGAAAATTAAACATTAGTACTAGACATGAATTGAAAAACAAAATAATAATAAATAAGTTTTTAAATTTTAATAAAGTAATAAATAGCAATATATTTTGATAAATTTACCAAAGTGATTCATAACTTTTAACAATTTTAAATTTTATATAAATCTTTGTCAAGGACCTATTTAATACAAATAATGAAAATATATTCTAATTTATTATTTTATTAAAATTTAAGACTAATTTATTAATTTATCAATAAAAACTATTTAATAATTTAAAATTATTTTTGATTTCCATGTGCTCCATCTTAGCCCATCCTCGCTGCATACATCGCAAAATCAAATGACACCTTATTAATAAAATCACATGTTATGTGAAATAAGGAATTTGGTGTTTAATATTATTTAATTGTTATAATTTTTATAGAAAAGTGTTTTTAGAAGGCTAATCCAACAGGTATGATCGCAAATAATAAATAAATGATAATATTATATTTTTAAATTATATTATTTTTTTATTTTAATTTACAAAATTAAAAAATAAAAAAAAGAATGCTCACATTCATGGATAAGGGGTCTAGTAACAAATTTTTTTTAATAATTTTCAATGCCTCCATGACATTTGACAAAATTCAAAGTAAAATTCTTCCCATTTGAATCTGGTATTGAATACTAAAATAATTAAACCATATCTATGAAAATTAATTCAATTAGTATTTATAAAAAATAAAATTTTAGGTGAGACAACTATATCAAATTAGCATAAATGATGTGATAAATTATTTATTTAATGAAAAAAAAAAGAGTTATTTATTTGTAATGGATAAAAAAATTTAAAAATAAATTTATAAATTTCTCTCATCATATTAATTAAAAGTGAAATTTATTTTTATTTTTTTTTCATTTATTATCAACGAATAAATCTTTTTTCCTTCACTGATTAAATAGTACTATCATATCATCTATGCTGACATAATAAAATTATTCCACCTAACACTTTCTTTTCGTAAAATGTATAGTTTTGATAATTCACAAAGAAGGCCATTCCATGAACAATTTAAAAGCAGCACTTTACTTGCAGCATCTATCTTGCAGCATCTATTAAACAAATAAAAAATTAAGACATATGAAGAAATAGAAATAATTGACAATTCTAATTACTTGGTTATATACAATTTTTATTTTCTACTGACAGTTTCCAAAGTTAAAATTAAGTTGGTAAGTCTTGCTAGCTACCTTGATATCTCAACGTCTTTGTAATCTCACCGGTGCGATCCCTACAGCTAGAACAAAGGATCATGATGACGTTGAGGTTGGCTTGCATCTACACCTGCAATTCTCGAGCTCATTGTGGAGCTTCTGCAAGAAGGATCACGAATCATGTCATGTAAGGTTATATTTTGAGATTAACTTATGACTGTGACAGAGTATTTGGTTAGTGATAAAATTAAATGCATGAGAGTCCGATAAAATTGTGAATTAAGGGGTCTTGTGACCTAATCCTGTTCATGGAGGTGGGGAAAACACTGTAATCTTAGCAACTTTTGTTTCCTAATGGCATATTTACATACCTGAACTTGATTTTGAAGGCCTTTGATATGCTGAACTGCCGAGTCTAACATGTTGGCATAACTTGTTTGCTGCAAAAACGTTTTAGAGAAATGTTAAGACTTATAGTAATAATTACTACATCAGTAAATTATCCAGTACCAATCACGCTGAATGAACTTGATTTTTTGGCATGATTAGCAAGCCTTTCAATAGCAAAGTGATGTGTTATTACCTTATCCATGTTAGGAAAAAGCTCTTGTAATGTCTTCAATTTCCCTCTTATACTAGTTCTTCTCTCCTGCATATCATTTTGAAAAAAGAGGGACAACTTAGAAATGACTAAATAAAACAAGTAGAAGGAACTAGATTTCTTTACAGAATGGCAAGTGGCCTTCAGATCTCAAATAAGTTATAGCTAGCATTCATACAAACGAGATTTTTATTGATACATCACAATAGATGTGAGCTTGACACTATATGTTAACATTAGATTTCATATCACACATTTCCCTAACACTCTTTTATGACACATATAACATCACAGTCATTATTTTCATGCCATCTATAATAGCCTTCATATCATATCCCCTATAGTATGCTCTTGCCCTGTGAACTTATTATCTTTTCACTATCCCACATGAACATTTTGACCCTTTCCATATCCTATGTAGACTTTCCATTGCTCTTGATTTCTTGTGCCTTTTAAACTCATAATTAATAAATGTGCCAAAAAGCCTATTGTTTCCAAACATTCTAAGGAGAAATCAGAGTTAAGAGGCATTCCAACCTATATCAAAGACTAGGTCTTACATCTCGCCTTGACAACAATTGGCTTGAGAAAAGAACACAATTTCTGATAATGAAATCGGTTCCATATAAATAACAGGAATTGGTTACCTAAAAAATTACACAACACGAGCTAGAGGGTTCTAGCAGTGGCTTCATCTACAATGATGGATTTCCATCAACAAGCACAAAGCAATGTAATAACCATGAAGTTCTAGAAATCTTGAAAGTAATCAGCTTTCTTATTTTTTACTGGATCTTTACTAACCCTTTCAGCAACGCTTCGGGGATGAGTGGTACAGCCATGTTTAGCACGAATTTTACAAGGGACAGATTCTTCTGGGATATGCAGCAAGTTCTCTACTGTTGCCATTTCAAAAGTTGTCTGGGGCATGCTAAACTGAAATGAATAACGAACATATGTTTAGCAGCAAAAATGTAGATTAGTTACAAGCTAAAAATGAAAGTTGAGTTAATCATCAATACTACACACTCTTGGTGAACTTCACAATTGTAGAATCTTGCTAGAATTTGACAACTAGATACAAGCTATAATGCCAGAAAATACACAAATAAAATGAAATAAAAAAAGCTAAAAATTACATAACTTAGTAGTACCCTTGTACTATAGATGCTACCTTGTGCTCTAAAATGTCAAATGCTATGATTTATTTTTATTTTTTGCAAAACAGATCAAATCAAATCAAATAAATCCAAGTTTGAGAAAAGTATATTATTTTAACATTAAATCAAAATAAAATGGAAAACTTAAAATAGCTAAAAGCTGGCATTTGTGCTAAATGGAACTAAATCTAATAATTACAGGTCTGCATTGCAAGCAACGCTGTGACCATAAATTTTGTGCATCTCTATCACTTATGTATACATGTACTCTAAAATTATGGCAAAATCCGTAGAGTGCAAACTATAAAGTGATTCTCTATTCAATGAATCCTGAGGCGATTCTCCTTGAATTTTGATAATACAAAAATACTGGGAAATGATTTAGTACCTGAGATTCCATTGGATTGAGACAGTTAAAAAAGTCTCCCTCCAAAGTTTTAGTTCTTTTATTTGGAGGAGCAGAAAACACAATGGAATTTCCGTTCTCCCAGGAGTCCATCCCAAAACTAGTAGTGACAGAAGAATGTGTGGCATTTTGGTGGCTGCTACTAGAATTAACTCCATCAATACCATTCTCACTTAATTCAGAGATCTGAGAAAGTGAATCTTGTCTAGTGAAACTTAATTGAGGCTTTAGCCTTAACACTCCAAGGCCACCATTAGAGCTACCTTGTGAGTCATAGTTCTTGTCTCCCTTGTAATTGAAAAACCTTCTGTCATATTGACCAAATTGTCAGGTGAGGTCAAAAATAAAACAATAATAACAATAATAATTCATTTAAGAGTCACATTTTTCAGTTTTGATTAAATGAACCAGAAACAGACAAACTGCAATACAATGATGACATTTCAATTCCTAAATGATATATACTTCAAGTAGAAGATATTACATAGGCCTAGGTAAAAAATGAAAAAGAAGCTTCTACCATAGGATACAAAATGCATTCCCTTGACCAAGCATATAATACTATTCCCAGCAGGAAGCTATGACTCAGAATATGAAAACAGTTCAACAAAGATAATCCATCAGTATAATGACGTAAATGGTCATAACTGTGTAGTCATTTGGTGGCATATTCTAACATAAAAACACAGTTCAAGACAAGCCATGGCAAATCAGCAGAAACTTTTTAGCTTGCAAGCTGACAAATAACAAATATTTAACAACCATAGCAACAACTTCCCTGTAGCGTTTCACAGGTATAATTTCATTTTTTATTATATGGACACAATCCAGCCACAGTCCAATTCACTCAACCTGTGTGCTATAAGAAGAAGATTTTCTGTAGTTACTCAGTTTTCTGACACGTGGGTGGTTATGGGGCAAACATAGAAGAAAACAGAAAGAAAAAAAAAGTGTAAAATAGAGATTTTGGCTCTAAGGAAAAGAAAGTGAAACACAGAGATTGAAGGTGAGAACTTCCAAAGGGGTTTCACCTTTCCAACTTAGGCTTAATGATTGGGTGCCAATTTGTGCCCTGTTTGTTTTCAAACCTTTTTAAGTTTTATTCCTGCTTTTAAGCTCTTTGATTTAATTGATCTTGATTTTTGGTTTAGGCATTTTTTGATGCTCTTTTTACAACCCACTTGTTAGACCTGTGTTATTTTTATTGTTAATTTTTGTTGTACTATGATTGATTAGCCTAGAAAATCGATTGTGTGCTCAATCTCCCATGCTTCAAGTTTACATGTCTCAATCATTAATAGACTTTGTTTTACAGCTGTTGTTGTCCATAAGTTGACTCTAAATTCTGCCAAAGTGCAATAGCTAGTTTTGTTTCCACAAGGTGGAGCACACTATAGTCAATTCACTACCCACTCTATGTACTTGATCCCATTGAAGACTTCCAAACCAAATAGGAAAATTTCCAAAAATAACCTTATTTTAAGGCTTACTAACATTTCTAACAAACCATAATTTATTCTTACCAAAATAACCTAATTTATCTATTTTATCCTCATAATTTTATAATATTTACAATTCTACCCTTAAAATAACCTTTCACTTTCCACCCTTCACGTTTTCATCTTCTTCGTCTTCTTTACCTTCCTCACCTTCTTCACTCTCTTCATTACTTTTATTTTCCAAAATACACACACACAGTCAACAAATTTCGGCAACGTGATATACAAAAAGAGGTTAGTATCACTTGCATTATTAATTTATATTTTATTAGTATTTTTTTTATTTATAAATGTTAATATTAATTTGTTAAAATGGGTTGTTTAGGGTGTGATAAAACGTGATAATTGTTAAAATTAATAGTTAAAATAGGTAGATATTACTAAATAGAAAGTTAAAAAAATTAAAAAATGAGGAAATTTGGGCT
>CP135539.1:1896253-1941083 GCA_032402905.1 Khaya senegalensis | reverse complement strand
GAAAGTAAGGAATAAGGCTATCTTTGATTCTAGTTTTTGATTCGTTCTATCATTTCTTCTTGGTTTTGGAGTTTCGTGTTCACATCTTTTTCTTTTTAGATCTTTTGGTACTAAGCCAAGTTGTTGTAGGGTCACAAAAGTTATTTTTTATGTCTTGGCTTATGCTTTTCCTTGTTGGATTAAGATTACTACTGATGGTCTTTCCATTAGTAATCTTAATGTTCTATTTCTATTGGTGCATTTGGAGATGATTAATATACAATAACTGATCTAACATTTTATTAATAGCTAAAACCCATGTTGGTTACATAAACATATTTTTGGTTTAATACATTGCATAACATCTCTTTTCTAAAGCATATAAAACTTTTTTTCATCTTTCTTTCCTCCTCATGTGTCTTAGAACATTTTTTTGTTGAAGAATTGATTTTATGTTTTAAAATAAGACCTTCTTCAATTCTTTATAAAGAATTTTGCATATCTCACGTATACACGTATTAGTTAATAACCTAATATTTAATTCTAGTAATTATATAAAAGCTTGAAGCCTAAAATATAGTTGGCTTCTCTGAAATAAAATAAAAAATTTAAGTTTTAATGCAACTTGACACTTATTCCAAACTAAATAAATATCCCTCTTAGAAGAATGTCTAAAAGTTTATCATTAATGGCTCAGCTAGCCCTTGGATTGTTGGAAATAACATTGGCATTTTTCAGCTAAAGGTTGGCTTTGTTAAATTTTTTAGGTTGGCTTATTCGTGATCAAAATATTTAGATTTAACATTTTTCCAAAAAATTTGTGTTTAACCAATGTTAGACTAAATGTCCACGTGATTTAGAGGAGTTTCAAAATCTCAGCACTTGATTTAACACTCAACTAGTACTCGAGCGACTTAATATGCACAACACTTGATTTAACACTTAACTAGTGCTCGAGTGACTTAATATGTAGAGAGCTGGCACTTACTTAGTGCCTAATTGGTGCTTAAGTAGCCTAACAAGCAAAAAATTGTCAGTTACCAAGCACTTAATTGGTAATTGAGTGGCCAAAGTGCCTACCTAATGCTTGACAGGTGCTCGAGCAACATAGTTACTAGGGAAAATTGCTCGACTTGTGCCTGACTCAAGGTCAAATGGTCCTATAAAAATATAAATATGTTAAGTGGTGACTTAGAGATAGTAACAGCTATTTTTGAATTGTGCAAAGAAATCCTTCTTTGAGTTTTCTAAAGTCTTTCAAACCTATTTGCTTTCAAAAGAATCATAAATTCTTCTTTACTTTTTGATATTTACATTGATTTTCTTGAGAACCTTTTTCACTATACTTTTTCTCTCTAAAACCTAATAGCAAGCCTTTTTATAAAGTGTTGATGCCTGGAGTTCTATTCTTTGAATGCATCGTTTACAATTTTATAATAGTAGAAAAGATTTAGAATTCTAAATAACGGGATTACAAGAGTTTGTAAAACTCATATAAAATTTCTCATAACTACATAAGTGTATTATATTTTCATTCATGATACATTTACAGCATATTATGCATATAAAAATATTAAACTAAGCATATGTTCATTTAATTGATGTCAAATCAAGGCACGTAGTATTATGAATATTTTTATGTATTATTTATTTAATTTCTTGATTTTATTGTCTATATAAATTTAACAAATCATTAAAATCTTAAGAAATGGCATAATTGACATTTTCATAAACTAGCAATGTTATTTTAGGATTTTTCTCATTTAATCATGGGTACATTAGTAATTTTATTAATAATATAACTATAAAACAAATTCAAAATTTACATTTATGTCCAAATGGCTATGATAGGTGGATAAAAAGTTGAAATTAAGAATTTTACCTTTAAATCTCCATTTGACCGAATCTTGCTCCATTTTCATTCCTTCTCTAAGTTTCTTCAAACTTCCACCAAATTCTATTATCTTCCTCCTTCATTTCTCTCATCTCCCACCATTGATAAACCACTAAAATACTTAATAAAATTGTAGAAAAATTCTATAGCCATAACTAAATCTAGTCCAAGCCATAAAAACTTAGAAAACTCTTTATTTTTAATTAGTTTTCTTGGTGAAAAAATTGAAAGAAAATTTAGAAAAGGGGAGTTTTAAGCTCAAAAGGCTTTTGGTGAGTTTTTTTTACCTTTATTTATATTTAGAAGCATGTTAGAAATCTTAGATTTTAAACCTTATGAAACCAAAAATCTAGTATGTGTATGTATATGTTTTTTGTTTGATTTATGATAAAATTGTTGCTTATGTGAATATATGTTAAAAAGTGAATTAAGTTAAAGTGTGTATATGATCTAGTTTGATGTTTTGTATGAGTGTAGGTTTAAAGGTTGTTGTAGGAAGAATTTGGTTTTGAAATATTTATATGTATAGGAAATATGTGTGAATTGAATTTAGTTAAATTGTTTCTAATGATTTTAGGCCATACTAAACAATTTTAATGCATGAGAATAAGATTAATGAATATTTAAGGTGTAGGAAAAAATGTGATGCAAATTGGTATTAAATAGCGTGAATTATGAATTTTAGAAATTATGCTTATGTGTGACTAAAATTTTGAAATTGAAATTATTTGATGATAAGATGTAATATATAAATTTGTATGCTTTTAGTTTATAAAAATGTGCATATTTGGTTATTATTTTGTGATTAAAAATGTTGATAAATTATGTATAAGGGTTTAGAATTTAATTGATAAATAATAATAATAATAATAAGTGTAGTATAAATTTTTGTAATATATATTTTGGTTGCAAAGACTGAATTTATAGATTAATGCAAATACCTTGATAAGCATCAACTAGGGATAGATGTATCAAATGCATTATATCCAAGTCATGTTTTCATATTTTTGGTATATTGATATCATGTATATATATAAAATATTGTTTAGAATATAGAAACATCATAAAAGATTTCACTTAGCAAGATAACTTATTTTGGTAATGGTTATGCTTTTGTGAATTATGAATAATAAATTATTTTTAAATATTTTTTTTGATGATATAAATTTAAATGTTTTATAAATATCGATGTGTTTTAATATTTTTTTATAATAAAATAAGGTTAAATATTTCATTATTTTATAAAATTAGATTTATGAATTATTTTATGAGTATGGCTTTGAAATGATAGAGTAAGACTAAATTTGTATGAAAAAGTAGTTAAGAATGGAGTAAATTATCTGTGGATGTGTGTTTTGATGAGTATGATACGGGAATCATTTTATGATCTCATGATTTGATAAGTATAATGTGAAGATATGTTTATGATTTTCATAATTAACTTTGGTGTAAGTGCCTGATTGCAAGTATAGCTGTGCATAGATATAGATATGATGTGTTGATATATAAGCTTTTCTTTCTTGTTAAAGAGTAGAAGAGTGGTTATTTCCTTCTTATTGCCTACAAGAGGATAAATGTGTGGACATTGGCTAGTAAAGTGACTGATATCACAATTTCTATCTGATCTAATGTTAACGAGTGAGTTCAATGATTTTATTATATAAAAATATGTGAAAATTCTTATTAGTAGGTCTTGAGATATCAACTAGAGTACTATTGGTAGATATCTTGAGGGATAATTTTTTAAGAGCTCAGATTTGATTAAAACATCCACATAAACAAATATTAGAATGCTTTCTATGAACTTTTTGAATATAAATACTTGAATGAATTTTATAAATTATATATATATTTTTTTTAATATGATATTCTTACTCAAATATTGAAATTTTAGTTCAATACCTTTCATTTATTTACTGAGTTATTACTTATCTCTTTATTTTTTATTTTTTTAAAAAAATATTTTTACATTTAATAGTTCTGAAGAAGTCAAGGTTTTCATTTTAGACAATTAGTTAGTGGTGAATATTTTGTCAGAGAATCATTAAATCTATAATATTTTCTGTGATTATATATAGAAATGTTGTAGAAGGGATCCGAAATTTTTATAAATGCTATTGAGTTGTTCGAAATATTTTGGTTGTAAATATTATATATGTCAAGCGATTTTATGCGTATATAATATTGTAGACCTTGTACATTCATGTGAGTTATTAGTAAAAGATAATTCTCATGGGTGTGTGGTGGTTGTTTTGTGCTCGAATTTATAGTTCAAGGTATGACAGAGTTCTTGTAAGGAAAATTACCTATTGTAAATTTTTGTCTTTCTAGTGAAAATTGAGGTCACTTTTAGATTAGTCCTGGGATTTTATTCTATGAAGAGTTCTTAATAAATTTATCTTTAATAAGAAATCTTCTTGTCTATTTTTTACTTTGTTAGGTTTTTAATTGATAATTGGATTAATTATTGGGTTTTGTTTATGCTAACTTATAGTTGAATAACTTGAAATTTGTTGAATTTGATTGATTTAAGTGTAGCAAATCTTAATTTATTTTAATTTATCAATTTATTATTTAATTTTTCACACGAAAAGATCTTTCACCTCTTTCCTCTCTCTTCCCCCTTAGGTGTTCTAGAGTTTAAACATAGATTTTTCATGCTCGAATTAAACTTGCATTCCAATCACAAGCATTAATGAGTCCTATTATGTTTGTAAACCGAAATTGAGTTACCTAAATTAGTTGTACTTTATAAACTTTGTGGTCCTAAGATTACAATAATTATAAGAGGGGTTGATAACAGATTTGCCATCAAGGAATCGAGAATTAGAAAGTATTTGCCTTTAGAATTTTAGCCTTCAAGGAATTCAAACAAGTAAGCATCCTTTAGCATTATCTTGGAAATGAAGCTTGGTTAAGAAAAATTCCAAGTAAACCACTGGATATCATTTGAAGAAGAGGGATTACACCATAAGTATTTGGCAATAAGTTTTTGGAACTCCATAAATTTTCTAAAAGGCAGCTTAAATACACCTATAGAATAAGTTAGACACAAAAAATAAATTAAATATGCTTTTAATCAAACTAATAGTTGACGACTGAGTGTTAGAGTTGAGAACTGTTAATGTTTATCAATATTAAGCCATAAAATATAAATATTGCCTTCAATTGTTGACATTCTTCCACATTTTATTTAACAAAAATACAGGCTATCATCACAAAAAGCAAACGAAATATAGAAATACTATAACTAGAACTTAATATAGCAAATCACATACTTTGTTCAGCATCATAACAAAAAGCAAACGAGATATAGAAATACTATAACTAGAACTTGATATAGTGAATCACATACTTTGTTCAGCATAACTTAGCATAAATAGGAGAGATTGCATGCATAATATTAAGAGATACAGGAAGAGCAACCATGTAACACTCATTTATATATATGCATATAGCATATATATATATATATAGATTGTTGTATTTGTATATGCTCATATTATAAGTTATTTTTGTTTATGAGATTAAGTATATACTTTGATGATTAATTGGATAATTTTAACAATTAATTAGAATTGAAATCTATTAATGGACTATTGGAAAGTAAACAATTTCTTTAAGTGATTATACATGAAAACACACAATATTCTATTTTTTTTTTAATTTTCTTTAGGTGTTTAGTACTTAATATATTGCGCAAATAAAATATGATATACGATTACGATCCGAATTATCATGGGTGTAGGTGACACTATTTAACTAGGGCCTCATTTTTTTTTTCTTTTTTTCTAATAAATGTATATTAATGCATTGTTATAAAATGTTCTATAAATTTCTGTTAAGTTATTTTCTATTACAAAGATATTAAGTTTTTTTATATTCTGTTAACTCACCCATTATTAATTACTTTTGCATACCATAGCAAAATGTAGTAAGAAAACTTGGTCCTGAGGATGAAATATTTTGTGACCTATATTTCTTTTGTAATGCTAGCATATAAGTGTTGGAGATATACTTCAAAACCAATCATGTTATAAACTTAGGGATATTAGTCTTTTTTATATATATACATTTGTGATTAGTTGAAAAAATATTTACAATTAATTTAATGACAATTATTATATTTTACATTTGTTCAGTTGTTATTCTTTAATTTAATTTATATGCAAAATGAGATCTCTTGATGTGTAATATGCCATAGCTCTATCTACAAAGAGTTATAGATATGAGTTTAGAGTTTTTGATTTGAAAATATCCAAATTTGTTCTCGGATAATGATATTGCATGACTGGTATGTTTTGTTGATACTATTGATTAGTATACAATGTTAATAATTGGGTGATGAGTCTCATATCACAAGAATATAAACATGGATAATATGCTAGAAAATGTATTATTGAATATGACCAAATGTGATTATCCACAATCAAGATTCATTACACAGTTGTACTAATGTACCACTAGTTTTTTAACTTAAGATATCATCACTGCCCTCTATATTGAGGCACATCGTTCACTTGTGTGTATAGCACTAGGCTAGCCACGTCTGGTGAAAGAAACTTGATGGTAATATGTTCTTATTGTATGACAAGTAAGGATTAATATGGAATATGTTGGCTCAGATAATTAAGTTTGAAATTCTAAGTGGAACTGTAACATGCAGGAATAAAATCTTTGACTAGAATACGTGATTTTCATAAATGAGTTTAGTCAATACATGAATTTCGTATATGATTGTGTTCTTAATCCTATGATTGAGTTAGGGGTTTGATGACACTATAGCTCATTCTACATTGAGAGTCAATACTAAAGGGACTTTACTACACGTAAATGTGACTATAATAAGTTCATTTACAATTACATTCTTTGTATTTTGGAGTTATAATATCTTGCTAATGGTCATTCATGATCATTGAGAATTTTAGTTATAATGAGTTATATTGAAGTAATACAAATGAATTTGTATCTGCTCAAGTCCAGTTCATGGTGAATCTAAGGGGTCACACACAATAACCAATAGATTAATGATGAATAAAATATATTATTAAATTAGTTAATGATATTTTTTTGAATTAATAGAAATTAAAATAGCTTGATATTTTGATTGGATAACTATTATGTTATTTTGAATAAATTTTTCAACTGATACGTGTTAGCACCATTAACATTGAAAAATTTTTTGTTAATTTTTGGTATACTACAAATATGATTTGGTGGACTAAAAATAAAATAATTAAGGCTATATTTTATATTAATTAATAAATAGATAAATTATTAATTAATTAATTAAAATTTTGTTTGACAAGTGGATGATTATGATTTAATCTTTTTTTAACGTATGAATAGCTTAGATTATGCCAAGTGTTAAAATATCCACCAAACAAATGTATGACATATGGATGGTGGAGATTAAAATAGTTCATATACATGGAAGATGAAGATTTAATCACCTTTATCATTTGATGATTCACCTAAATGATAAAATAATATATGGTTAAAAGTTAGCTATATGTATGCCAATGATTAAGGTAATTAATTGGCATAATTAAAATAAATAAAAATTATTTTATTTTGGCATAAAAAGAGCATGAAAATTCGCCCAAGAAGTTGAAGCAATCCATCCAAGCTTTTCACAAAAGTTTGGTGAAAAGGAGAGAAAAAAAAAAAAAAGAAAAGAAAAGAAAGGAAGAAAAGAGAAAGAAAATTTCAAGCAAATTTTCTCTCTAGGTCAACACCATAAGCTTAGTTTGTAAAACCCAAGTAAAAGCCCTAAAAGAGTTATCTTCCTAAAGGTGATATTGAAGACCGGAAGCTACTCTAGATCGTAAAAAATTGGGGTATAATTTTCTTATTTATGCTTTGTTGTTTAAATTTGTTTAAACAAAATTTTAAACCTTGTATAATTTTAGTTCGGATCCTTCAAGTGTTTTTTTACACAACTATATGACGGTTGTAACTTCCAAAAGTAAAAATCATTTCATAACAATAAGATTTGGTATTGTAGTTGTAGTCGTGTAATATAAGGGGTATGTAAGGTTAATAGTTGTTAATCTAAAGTACTTGTGTATCAATAACTTTTCAAGGTTATTTTTAAATACAATACATATGCTATTCCAATAAGTAATAATTCTCATTTAAAGATAAAATGTAATTAGTTGTTTTTACTTGAAATATGATAGATATATTTTTATTCTAACATATAATATATCCTTTATTTTTGTTATGTTTGGGGGCATCTCAGGCCATCTTGCGAAGTCCAAGTTAAGGAGTTATACTGCTTTTACTATGGCCATTAATTAAAATTCAAAATCTAGAAGATAATATAAACCTAATCATAAGCTCCACCTAATATGATATAAACCCCCATTCGATCATTACTATTTTGAAAAAGTTAAATTCAATTATGTCATAAGTGGTGTTGATATTTAGCTTTAAGGTGTAAAGTTTTGCTTCCCTTTTCTTCTTTTATGAATTTTATGTAGACATTATCAAATAATTAGGCTCCATGAATTTCTTCATTAAGCTTGGGCATTAGAAAATCAAGAACCTTTCGAATGCACCATAAAGCTAAGTTTGAAGATGAAATGGAATGGAGAAGTAGTTTATAAATTAAAATTCAATGTCTTCAGAGTCATCCTTCTAATAATTATTTTCTGTAATAATGCATTCTATTAAATTTCTTTTTCTTTTAAAGCTCACCTTAGCAAGGAAAAAAATTGAGTAATTGTCACCTTTTTTTTTAAAGGAAAATGACACTAGATCTTGATTTTCTAGTACACTTCCTCATCCATTATAAATTCAATCTTCTTTTTTAGAACTTCTCATATGAATTACATAAGCTAACATGTCCGTATTTTATACACCAAGATTTTTCTTGAAGGATATCTAAATAACTATTAGTGCATAAAATTTCCCTTATATCTAAGTTATCATAAGTGCCCACATATAACCTTAAGGTTATTTGGGATTTCCTCAGAATGAGCTAAAGCCCAGAAGATAAAGGCCAAAGGTAAAATTTGATTCCTTGAGTTTGACTAATAATGAAAAGAACTAGATTCACAAGAATTCTTCAATATAGATATGCTAGTAAAACTCTTGTTATTAAACTCCTGATGATATTAAAGGAATTTAAGATTGTTAGAATATGTCCTAGAAATCATTCATATTGTCGACTTTTAGGATATTTAGCCTTGTATATATTTATAATTTATTATTAATGAAAAAAAGTGTTCTTTATTCACTTACATATGTTGCATCTTTTATTATGTCATGTTTTTAAATAAAGTATACTTGTAATTGTCCAAATAATTTATTTAATTATTAAATAATATTATTAAAATTATTCTTTACATAAGTGATATTGAATAGATAATAATATTACATAATAGGCATACTTAATATCTTCGATGAATATCATAAAATGATATTAATATAGGTAATGATGAAAATTATGTAACTAAGACATTAGTATGGATTAATAGTTAGAGACTTATTTTTGAATATGATCAAATAACGATAAATTACATGGTAAAGTATGTAGTCAATGATTTGTTACATAATTGTTCTAGTGTATGATGTAATCCTTTGACCTAAGACATTATAGTCTAATTTAATGTGAATGCACAGGATTCATATGATGTATAAGTGTAAGACTAATAATGTTTTATATATTAAAGTTAGTTTCGTCAAGTGTTGTTAGCATTGGAAACAAATAATGGTAAAGATGGAATCTGTTGACTTGATATAAATATAGGATCAGAGTATGTGCTAATTTCATTAGGATTTAGTTCCTAAATGAATATCAATAAATGCTTGAGAAGTAAATTTTTTGTTAGAGTAAATTAAAGTTATACGAAAAAGTTCATGATGACTAGTTAATTAATTGATGAGTTGTATTTATATTGGTTTAGGATTTTAACATTCCATGAACTCTTACTTGACTTAGATAATGGAAAGATATTACTCACATTGTACGTACATTTTAGATGGGTTCAATGAAGTACATCTTTATTGTGGTTTAAGAATTGTAATACTTACTAGATGTTAACCATAACCGTTAAACTTTCAAATGTTTGGATCTAAAGAGTTCAAAATTAGTTCACAGTTAATCTACAATAAATCTATATAGTCACACCAATAATCTAATCTTATGAGAGACATCTAAGAGAGAGAAAATATTATATATGGATGGCTAGTACTTTTTAAAATAATGCAAAGGTCGAAGGAAATATATATATATATATATGTATGTATGTTTGTATGTATAAATGTTATATTTATGGCTTTTCAAGTGTTTAAAGAATTCACATAATGTTATATTTTTACATAATTTAATATAAATTACATGACATATTTGATAATAAAAATTATCAAAAATTCAAAATTACAAAAATTGCTTTAATAATTGATAATTATTAGATAATTGTCATTAAGCCCTTAAAGATATATCTAATTATTTATCTAATGGTTAAGTAAAAGTAATTATATATAAGTATAGGAACTAAAGTGTAATAAATGATAATTGTTAGATAATTATCATTTTAGCTTTAGTCTACACTTATTCATTAATTTACGTAATTGTTAAGTTTATAGTTATATATAAGTATAAGAATTAAATAATAAAAAAGATATTTATTAGATAAATATCTTAATTATTTAAAAATAAAATATAAAATAGGGTATATTTCTTTATTTTTCATGGGATAAAAAAAGAGAATAAGCTTTTCTCTCTCTAAAATTAAGCCAAACCTCTCTTTCCTCTTGGATAGTATAAATTCTAGAGGTTTCATAGATTTGAGACTTTTCTTCATCAAATATTCAAGCTAACAAGTTAAGAAACTTATTCATAACTAGCATTATACACATATATTTGATATATGTTGAATTTATGTAGGAGATGCTTATGTTGTTAGCAAAATTTATGAATTTATTACATATTTAAGCCATAATATTTTTTCAAGGACAAAGTAAATCTTGTTGAGATATGAAAAAAGAAGTTTAATGAAACCAGGATTATTAATGAACTTATAAAAAGAAGGAAAATTGAAGGAAAAAGGTATGAAAAACTAACATTACTCTACCAAAATATTGCTAGAAAATCACTTTTTTGACATAAGCATTGGAGGATTTTCATCAGCAAGCTTGCATGTTTGATCATTGTTCTATTTTGCAAGTTCCATAAATCTCTATCATTTAGGCTATGTCCACAAGTTTGGGTCCTAAAGTAAACAAGTTATGTATTGACACCTGGCTAACAAAAATTAAATATCAATAGTTGGCACCGTTTGTAAAGAATCTAACAAAAAGCTTCAGTCATTACATACATGGTGATCTTAGAGCTAAATGGAATACATGTAAATGAATAAAACAAAAGTGTTAGTTCTAATAACCAAGAATTCGTAAGCCTAAAAATTGCAAAAGAAACTTGTAAACCACAATATGGAATCAAAGGTATCTAAGAATTGCTCAAGGACTTTAGTTTAGATGCTAAAGAAATCCTTACTAAAGAAAAGTAAAAGTATTATCCACAAAAGAAAAGTCGAAGGAAAAAAGCAAAAAAAGGGATAATGAATTAGAAGAAAGGCATAGAGAAGGAGAAGAAGTAGAAGACTGGTAATGAAGCAATTTTCTGTTAGAAAGAAAAATCATTAGCTCAAAAAGCAAAAGACGAAAATTCTTATTGAGATCGAGATTTAAGTTCTCAACAATCAAGACCTTGCAAAGGAAGAGTGGTACACCCTTAATAAAGATTGTATGAGATCAAGATAGTTAGGCCAAAAAAGCCTTTTGAAAAGCATTTACACCTAGTCAAGGCGAGATGCATTTACTTGGAGAAAAGAACACAAGATAAGGATGAACAAATGGTAGGGAATGGCAAAATTTGTAAAAAAGATGAAAACCTAATTGTTAGTCTAGAAATACCTCAACAATCTAATTGAAATAATGAAATAACATAAGAGCTTCAAAAGCTTAAAGAGAAAATTGAAGAATTACGACCGAGGGTAGAGATCAACTAGACATGCAAAGATGGTCAGCTGTAAAATTAAGTCTCACTATCCAAGAAAATTTTTGTCATACCCTGATCCATCAATTCGATTACGTAACAATCTCTACACACTCGCAGGATATATCTACTACTAATACCCCATACAAATGCGAAGGCTTTTAATATCTCATATAACAAAATCATATAAGATATACATATTAAAATATAAAATATATAATTTACAATGTAACATCTTACAAACCAAATATCGTTACAAAAATTCTCTCAAATCCCTTCTAGAAAATTTATATATTCATATTAATAGAGAATATTATAATCACAAAAGGTCTCTAACAAAATACAAGCCACGAACTTTATGTCCGAGTATATGGATCAATGACCTCTTAACAAAGTGTCAAATTTAAAAATATTTTAAAAAAAGAAAATGTAAGTATGGAAATCAATGAATAGATGAATGTATTCAAAATTGTTATAAACAAATATTTTCTCATGAAAATCTATGGATATTTCAATAAGAACTGGACTTGCCGAGAAACTATCTCCTGAGACATATCCAGTGCTCCATAAGTGAACATCTCGAGACCTGATAACAAGTTATTTCACATAATTAAATAAAATCAAATCATTAAATTCATTCGTTAGCGTTAGTATGGATAAAGAGTGCAGTGTCAAATATTTATCATATCTGACGCCCACTCTTTTATCCTCTCATAGGTAATAAGGAGAAAATAACTACTTCCATACTCTATTTTTAGTAAAAGAGGCAAATTAATGCATCATATATCAATATATTGTATAAACATACTCATAATCAAGCACTTACACCAAAATTACAAATTATGAAATCATAAATATATATATCCACATCATATTCATCAAACCATACATCCACAAATAACGTACATAATTTTCGAATCATATTTTTTTATAAATTCACTCTTACTTTGACATTTCAAATTTATGTTCACAAATTAATTCATAAATCCAAATTTTATAACAAAATCAAACATTTAAACTTATTTATTAAAAAATATTAAAAATAAATTTATATTTATAAAATATTTAAATTTATATAATTAAAAAATATTTAAAATTACATTCATCTACTCACGGTTCGTAAGAGGGTCAACACTTCCAAATCTAATCTTTCGGTTAAACTGGATCTCTCACTATTGTATCACTATCTATATATAAAATTTATTCACACACAAACTATTAACATACTAAGTTTATTCTAAGTATGCAATCTTAATGCAATGCGTGTAATACATATGCTCCTAGTTGACGTTTATCGAAGCATCTAGTTATAATTTTATTCAACACACCAAAATTATATAATATTCATATCACAAAATGTTTAGCATCATTGTGTTGTTCTATAGAATACATCTTACCAAATTCAATCAATAAAGGTCATATAAAAATAATTCACTTTTAGCTATATTTGATCATCACATTCTTGTTACTTCTATAAAGTCAATAAATATTGATTCTTACACAAATAAACACCCAATAATGATCACCATATTTGGCTTCCAACAAAAAATTTCTATATCTATAATATACATCAATGTAACACTCAAAATACACCCAATAATAATGAAATTGTTATAAGATAAATTATGTCGATGTAGTTCATAAATTTCTCTTTAACCATTACTAAACATGTAGTATCCAATCCTAAAAAAATATCATGATTAAATACACCAAATAAATCTATAAAATTATTATATCCTATACCAAAATCTATCTTCAAGTTCTTTAAAAAAAATTAATCTTTTCGACATTCCAACAATACTTCACTTACATCACCATCACCATTCCATCTTATTCACTTTATTACATGAACAAATTTTCACTTGACATAAACACAATAGTCATTTGAATATCCTTAACATCAATCAAATACTAATATGATTATCAATGTAAAATTTTCCATCATATATCAAAATTACACAAAAGTACACTCATACATAAATTTAGCCACCCTAGGTTTCTTTAAAATCAACATTCAATTCATGCCTTTTACATATTTCTAATATGATTCTAAACTTAAAATAAAATTGAAGGGACTTACAATAAACTTCTAAGCTTAAGCTCTTACTTCTTAAACTTTTCTTAAATTTGTCCTCTAATGAAACTAATTGAAATCAATCATTTTTCTTAAGTGTTTATAACTTCATTTTTTGTTGTTTATATTTATAGAATTTTTCTACAACTTTTCTAAAGTGTTTTGGTGGTTCATCAATAGTGGGAGATGAGAGAAATGGTGGAGGAAGATGAGAGAAAATTATAGAAATTTATAGAAGTTAACAATTTGGATAAATGAAGGAAATAGGCAAAAAAAAAAAAAAAGAGCATTAAATACACCTTTTCACCACCAATCATAATATTTGAATATATATATATATATATATATATCAATATATAACTTATTTACTAACATAATGAATTGTAAAATTACTAAATTACCTTTGATTTAATGGTAGACAATGAAGAAGCTTGTAGAAATTTATAGAATGTGGTGGAAAATAGGTTTAGGCCTAAACTAAGTAAATTGGGCAATGACATATTTGACCCATTTAAAGCTTATGCTTATCCAAAAGTGAAAAATTAAAAATAATTTTAACAAAATTTATATTTTCATTTTACTGCTGATAACTAATTTATTCATTAAATTACAAAAATATTCTTATAAAATTATATTAGGGTATTTCTAAAGTTTTAATATTTGTACAACATAAAATATAACCTTAAAATCACAAAATTTAATACTTATATATATATATATATATAAATACTACGTATCATGTGCCTTAATTATAAGTCAACTAAGTATGCATATGCTTTATGTAGTACTCTTATATGTGTAAAATATTATAATGTATCCTGAATGTATATATAATGCATTTAATAAGGTTTCAAGGATTTAATATGGGTTATACAATTTTAGAGTAAAGGCTCTCTTAGAAGTTAAACTTTGTCAAATAACGCCGAATATTGATACCACCAACCAGACATTGAGCATTAACAAGAAATAATGCTAATGCAAGGATTAATAGATTAGGAAATGTGTAGGCCTTTCTCTTTGACCTTGAAAGGCTTGGTATAAGGAATTAGCACTTAGATCTATCAAATCATTCTCAAATTATGTGAAGAATTTGTGCAACAATGTAAAGGAGCTTGTTTATTGACCAAAAGTGTCAACCATTTATTGACAATAAAACAAAGAGAAGAAGAAAGCTTGAAGAGTTTTATTTCACGATATCAAACTGATATCATGAAACCAGGAGCCTTTAGGAATCACATAACACTAGAAGGGTTGAAGAAAGGGCTGAGGTAGGAAGATTCTAGTGTATCCTTAGAGACAAAGACATTTGAAATTATGAAGAGGTACGTAAATGAGCCGAATTATATGTGGAGGTTGAAGATGAGGCTAAGAAAAAGGAAGACGAGCAGAAGCGAAGAAGTATGATGAATAACATGAAAAGAGAAACAAGAGAATGACAGGAGGATGACAAAGTAGGAAGACAATAGAATATCTGTCAGGTATTCTGATAAACTAGCCTCTTTCTCAAAGGGAAAATCGATTGACTACTCAACTCAAAGAGTTTCTTTCCCGCCTCATTTAATGTCTACTAGAGGAAGTAAAGCCCTCAAACTATCTAGAGCCACGAAGAAGAGAGCATTAACATCAATAAATACCTCTTTATCGTAGATTTATATGGATATAAAAAAATCAAAATGTATTAATTAGGTTAAAACCAATGAAATCTACATTAAGAAGAAGAGATAGAAGTAGATAGTGTAGGTTTCACCAGGAATATAAACACGAAACTGAGACTCCTCTTAGTACTAATCATGTTCACGAAAGAGGATGCCCTCAAAGTATCATACCCATGTGATGATAGATTGGTCATGATAATAAATATCGAAGGAATGGTGGTAAATTAAATTTTTATTGACATGAGGAGTTCAGCCGATATCCGTTCAAAATAATGTTAGATAAATTGAAGATCGATGATCTGATGCTAAATAGAGTGCGGACCCCACTCTGTTAGTTTGGGGATGAATGCATAATACCCATTGGATCAATTCAACTCCTAGTGATTATGGGATATATCCTCATACGATAACCATAATAGTCAACTTTGTGGTGGCGGAACAACCAATGCCTTACAAAACCCTAATGGGTAGGCTTTTCATGAGGAATGTGAAAGCTGCGTTATTAATTCATTGCTTCAAGTTAAAATTTTTTATCAAAAGTGGGGTCAGAGTTGTCGGAGGAGAGCAGAAGGAAATAAGGAGTTGTCATGCAACTATAACAAAGAAAATTTATTGCATCAATAAAGTTGAACCTCATCATATCATCAAATGAAGACTATAGGTTCCGAGAAAACATTGGGAGAGCTTCGATTAAGAAAAGTTGAACCTGCTATTACGGTATGGATAACACTAACCTAACTAGTGGAGAAAGGGTAGAGATACCTAAAACCTTAAAAGAATACTTAGATATGTTTACAAGGCATGTTATGGTCTCTTTAGCTTTATATATGCATTCTTGGAATACTACCAGATTAAGACGTATAGGCCAGATTAAGAGAAATTAGGCATTCGATACCAGTTGTATTGCTACATAGTAACGATAATCAAATCAATTAAATAGGAGAGCCATGCTAAAAACCTTGAAGAAAGTTTCAAATTACTATGGAAGTACAAAATTAAATTAAACCCTGAGAAGTGTGCATTCAAAGTTAGTTCAAGAAAATTTCTTGGATTTATGGCCTGCCAACGCAGAATTAAAGCAAACTCAAAAAAATCGAAGTAATTATCAAGATAAAGTCACCAAGGATCGTGAAAATCATACAAGCCTTAATAGGTAGACTAGCAGCCACGAAACAATTCATCTCGAAATTGACCAACTGATGTTTTAAATTCTTTCAGGCTATAAAAAAGGGAAAAGAGACAGAGTGGAATGAAGAGTGCAAGAAATAATTCTAAGAGAACACTCAATGAGTGTACCCATCATTGTATGACCAGAACCGAGGATGAGTTACAATTTTATTTGACGATATCCAACAGGGTAATAAATTTATTACTGGTAAGAAATGAGGGACAAACTTAGAGATTAGTTTACTACACGAGCAAAACATTAGCTGACATAAAAAACTAGGTATCCTTTGGCAACAAAATTAGCCTTAGCCTTAGTAGTGGAGCAAGAAAAATTAAGACAGTACTTTTAAGCTCATTGAATCATTGTCATGATTAACCAGTCTTTAAGATAGATACTACACCAATATAACATGTCAAGAAGACTCGTCAACTGGTCGGTAGAATTTAGTGAGTCTAACATACACCATCGAAGTAGGCAAGCTATTAAGGCGCAAGCTTTAACTGACTTCATAACCAAAAGGTCAGTAGATGGCGATTTAGTTCGAAGATTCTGAGCATATTAGAAGAAGAATTAACTAAAGATGAGGTCACAACATGCAAGGAGGGCGATCATCGTCTCACCAAACGGCAATGAAATCTGCTACGATGTGAAACTTGGCTTTAAAGTTATCAACAATAAAGCAAAATATGAGGCCTTGTTGATGAGTTTGAGGTTGGAACTAGAGCACAAAATATAAAAATTACAAATACTAAGTGATTCTCAACTAGTGGTCGGCCATATAGAAGGAAGCTTCCAAGCTAAGGAAGAGAAGATAGAGCTTTATTTGGCAAAGGTGAAGAAGAAGATTATGGGGTTTGAGAATACGAAGATTGAACAAATCCCATGATCATAAAACATCAAAGTAGATTAACTTAATAAGCTAGTGTAGATAGACACATGGAGAGTCCCTAAAACCATAGCTATAAAATACATCCAAATTTCTAGCATAAAAGAGGACAATGAAGCATTAGGATGGTTATGTACCACACAGGAATGGAAACTTGGATCAATACCATACGAGCCTACATTGAGGGAGGGAAACTTTCTGCCAACAAGACAGAAGTAAGAAGGCTTAAGCATAAGACCTCATGGTATTCTATCATAAATACTCTACAGAAGTAATAAGGCTTACTCTGTCGTACCTTAAAATGTTTAAAACTCGAGGAGGCTAATTATGTTCTAAGAGAAATATACTTTAGAATCTGCGAAAGTTATTCAAGCACAAGAACCCTATCTTTTCAGCTCCTCAAACAAGGATACTATTGGCCCACTATTCGCAACGACGCAATGAATGTTGTAAGGGCATGTCAATGATGTCAAATGAAATCTAGTGCTCTGAAGCAACCCCCATCGACTTTCACCAGCCTTATTAACCCTTGGCCATTAGCACAATAAGGAGTAAACTTAATTGGATCGAGTTTGTTAGGTAGAGGATAAGCGAGATATACAATTATGGCTATAGACTACTTTATAAAATGGGCTAAAGTTGAACCATTAGCCACAACCATAATAAAGAAGACCACAAACTTTGTGTGGAGGACTATCATCTATAGATATGATATATCCAATGCCTTAATTACTGACAACAAAAAATAGCTTTATAGCAAAAAATTTTGAAAACTCTACTTAGAATTAAAGATTGACTTACATTTTACCTCGCCAGCTTATCTAAAATCGAATGGACATGTTAAAGCTAGAAATAGGATAATAAAAAAGAACTTGAAGGCTAAATTAGGAGTAAAAAAAAAAAGAGCTTTTAGGAGGAAATATTGTCGAAAGCATTGTTGGCTGATCGGATAATGATCAGAATGGTGAACAAGGGAACACCATTTTCTTTGGCATTCAGGTATGATGCAGTCATACCAACCAAGATAGGGGAACCTACCCATAAAACTTTACATTTCATCGAAGGAGCAAGTTCGGAGAACTTTTGTTCATATTTGGACATGCTGGTGGAAAAGGTAGATTGGGGCTAAAATAGATATGAAGCGTACCAACAAACTGTGGCAAAGTATTACAACATAAGGGTGGTCAAGGTTAAAACGTTCTTGGAAGGTGATCTTATCTTCAAAAAAGGTCAAGTTGAACACCAAAAAGCCAAAAGAAGGGGTCTTGAAATTGAATTGGGAAGGACTCTATAAGTTGCTTAAAATGGTCAGACCAAGAGCATATGAGTTGGAATATCCAAATGGAAGTAGAGTGACGAAACCCTAGAATGTCAAGATGCTCAACAGGTATTATCAATAATATAAATTTTTTCTTGATTTTCAGTTCCTAATGTACGAATTAGGTTTTTCATCCAACAAAGCTTAGGATTCTCTCGCATTTGTCTAGCCAATTCTATTTCTAAAGGTCAATAATGAAAACGTCCCATTGAGAATACCTCTTATCGAAAAGATAATTTTATTTTCAAAGTTCAATGATGAGAATGTCACTTTGAGAAGATATCCTACTGAGGAGGCAATTTCATTTATAAGAGTTGATGATGAGAACGTCCCTTTGAGAAAACTTCTTATCGAAGAGGTAATCTTGTATCAATAGTTGATTATGAGAATGTTCCCTTGAGAAGACCCCCCATCGAGGAGGTAATCTTATTTCTAAGAGTCGGTGATAAGAACATCCTCTTGAGAAAGTCTCTCACCAAAGAGGTTAAGGGTTTTATTACCAAAACGTCCCCTTGAAATGACCTCACACTGAGGAGACAAATTTTCATCATTTTTAAGGTTGGATGTAAAATGTCCTCTAATGAAGACTTACGGCTAACAAGATAGTCAATCGAGAGGACTACCCATTAAATAGACAAACGCCTCGATCATAGGTAAATCTGAGAAAAAAACACAAATTTTCCAAGGAATAATCATCTTTTAAATTACTATGGCGCAGTTGTTGTTATAAGAGACCAAGAAAAAAGTTTTAATTTAGTTTGGAAGTTAATTCAAGAAAAAAGTCCTTACTTAGTATCTCATATTTAAAAGGATCCATTAAGAAAACAAATGACTAAAACCTATGAAATAAATTTGAACATCGCTGTGCCTTCGGTCATAAATAAATTAGAGAAGATATCACAGATGTTTTAACGGTGTTTTTGAAAGAAATTATCATAGTATCGGCTGTTATTGAAGAAAGTCGAAGAGAAACTTTTGTTCGTTTAACTCAGATAGAGAATTCCTAAATTATCAAATTATCTCATATTTGATAAGATCATAAATTAGGTAATTCTCAAAAAAATGATAATAAGGAATTACCATAAAAGAGGTACAAAAGTACCCCCTTATCTGAAGCAGTAGCATTGTTCACAACGCTTCCCATGACCTCTCTTGTTGCATCTATAGTGCTCGCTATGTCGGGACTATTTATTGCATTACCTTTGACTCCCTTCCTAGTTGATTACTCGGTGGAATCGACTTAAGAATCCCCATCTGTTATTAAACTGATAATATTAAACTGGCAATCATTGCCTCTAACCAGATCAAGTCAATTTTTGGGTACAACGACTTGAGAAGATCGAGGTAATTGGTGAGAGTAAAAGGAGCCCCTTCGTTGCCAACTCTACTCGACTCCATAAAAATGGCTTCGAAGTCCACCTCTAGGTTGGTCGCTATCTCAAAGAGGCAGTTGTGTTTAATCTCTCAAGATTTTCGTTCAGAGGGTAGGGTAGTCTCTAGAGAACAAATCTTCTTCTCAATTGAATGGAGGAAGTCACGACAAGATTTAAACTTAGGTCAATTTTTTTACACTTGCTTCAAAGCAAACCGAGAAGATATCAGATTGAAAGGTAGATATGGCAACATCTCGGTTAGCGGCCAAGCCATGACAAAGCTAAAGCAATAAAATCAAGTTAGAGGGAGAAGAAAAAGAAGAAAGCAAAAAGGGGAAATTAGTTTAAATATTTAGAAAGCCATATTGATCATGAGGTCATGAGCCTCAACGTAGGACTGGTAGGATATTTTACCTTACCAGCACATTGTCACTTTACCCTTTATTAAATGGAAAAGGCATTCCAAACCATCATTGGTAGAAATATGAGGAACCTTCCTCGACTTCTTAACCAAAGGCTCCTCAAACTCTTCTCCCTTGTACTGAGGCCATCTTCTCATTTCCTTTCCTAGCAGTGGAAGTCTTTATGCTAGGTAGCTAATAAGTCTCTTCCTTCCTTGCCAAGCAATGAAGTAGTAGAAACTGAGCTTGTTTTACGTTATAGCCTCAGATGATACAAGGGCTGTACTTCTTACAAGGTCGGCTTCGCCAAGTCGGCTTTCCTCTAAAGAACAAACATCCCCGAGAGTGTCCTCTAGGCATTCATGCTAAGCTGACCAAGGGGATTCCCACAGTAGCAAGAAATTGGGCAAAATAATGTTAAAGTAGGAGCTGAACTCCCTCTTTGTATAGTTCCTCATCGAAGGTGAATCTCAGAGGAATGAAGAATGCCCACAACCCCCCTCCTCCTCAAGGACATTAATGGATACTTCACCCACAAGTGCCCCCTCGTTAGGTTTCTCCTCATCATATCCGGATACCTCACAGATGCTCTCCATCTCTTCCTCCTCCTCAAAACTACCTATATCTACAAGTTTGCTTTATTCGGGAGAATGGTTAGAATGATTTTTAGTTAAGAAGATGAAATTAATATTTTTCCTCTCTCTTTGTTGCCTCTCTTTAAGGGAAATTATATCCCAACTACTCTTAGAGGTAAAATGATGGGAGTCGATGTGCAGTTCAACAATAGGGAAATAGATTACTCTAAACATTTTAAGAGTAAGACCTTAAACTTGCATCTACGAGAAAAAATTGACCATCGAAGCCAACAACGTACCATAAGTAAATCAATAACAATTCCACTTTCTAGCAACAAGAGGTTAATAAGTTTATAATCCTAAATATTACACACGAGGTTTAACAAACATTACCAAAAGATTAAACATAGCATATACAAATTTACTAAATAACACAAATTCCAGGCAAGATTTACAAAAATAAGAATATATGCCAACAAGGAAAAATGAAAGCCAATCACAAAGTCACAAAAGGCAAAAAGTAATAATAAGACTGACGAATGAAGATGAAATGCCAACTTGGAGGGAGAGAGGAAGTAGGAGATTATGAGTTCTAGAGTTTAGATAGCATGAATCGAAGTTCGGTGAAGAACATAAGAGAATTCTTAGGTTTTCTTTCTATTGAAAGCAAGAAAAACTGCTAAATGAAGATCTGAGCAAAGTAAGAAAAGAGAAAAATAGAAGAAGGGCTTTTAATAAAAATGGGATGGTGACACGTGTTGATGATTTAGTAAGCCAAAACAATGTAAGCATACAATCAAGAACCATGATTACTTTGCCGAGAAGAAAGAAGTGGCATCATGAATGCTATAGCCATTTCACCCACCCATTTCAGCCTTTAAAATTTTTTCAGTAGTTAAATAGACATGTTATTTTGAAGCTCAAAGGGTGGGGAATGGAATAGATCTCAGGAAGTATGAGATCAAGAAGAATCTAAGAAGAGAGCAAAAAGCCTATACTTAGAGTGTACATGAAGTTTCCAACATTAGACCGTGACTCGCTGGTACTGAAAACTAGGAAATTTTTACTAGAGTATAGAATTTCCCCTACATCTAGGTCATCATAAGAGCCAATAGATAACCTTAAAACTATTTGGGATTTTCTCAAAATGAGTTGAGGCTAGGGATGACATTTCTATTTATAAATTTGTTAGTATTCTATTCTCATGGGATGAATTTAGTATCTCACATAGCGAATTTGGGATAAATTTGAAAAAAATAAAATAAAAATCTATATCGAATTTAAGACAGGTATAGATTTCAGTAGAAATTTATGAATATTCTCAATATATGTATGCAGATATTTAATTTTTAAAATTTTTTATTAACATCAAATGACATTGTTTTGATGTTAAAACAAAAAAAATCAAAATGACATCATTTTCAATGTAACTATAAATCCTAAGGCTAAATTGGAATGTCGTAGACTCGCAAAAAATGTGAAAACGCTTAAACCTCTCTTCTTAACCTCCTGTTACCGTCGTTACCTGCTGTTGCTATTACCTCAGTTAGCTATCCACCGTCAGTTATTTAATCCATATCAGGTTAGAATCTTTTCCTCTTTTCCCCAAAAATATATCACTGTTAGTAGTTTTGTCGCACAGTTATAGAATATGTTTTGAATTTATATGTCTATGCATGTTTGATTATCTTTGTTGATGGTATTTAATTTTGAATGTTATGTTTACTGTTTAATGCATTTGTTTCAGTTTGTATTTATAATTATTATCGCAAATTTAAAAAGTTGCCGCAAATTTAGAAACGTGAAATCAAACCTTGTTTGATTGCTGAGATATTGCAGCATAAGGTAGGAAAATGGAAGAAAATGGAAATCTGTTGTTATTTTATGTAATTTGCTGTTCAATTTAATCTGAGCACTATTTGGGCAAAACCACCCTGTAAGCATTATGATTCCCCAAGTTTTCTTTCTTCTTTAGCTAGGGTTTGTCTGTTTTCTAAGCTACCAACCAATCAGAAAGTGGGCATTACAATGATGAATGTGGGGGGTTTTGGCAACTAGGGATGTTGTTTAATTTAATCTTGGACTGTGTTCTAAGTTTGTCTTGATTAGCACTCGTTTGTTGCCATTGACATGGGACCAGGTTTAAATACTCAATGATTTTATCACATATTTAGAATAATTGTTTAGGAATGCTGCTTATGCTTGTGGGTTTTCGCTTTAGGTTTTAGTTGTGATAATGAGCACCATTTTAGTATTAAAACCAAAATTAGTTATATGCATATGTCCAGAAATGAGAAATATCAGTCAATGGAAAATAAGTATAACTTCAGAATTGTCAAAAATGAGTCGTATAATTAGCATAACTGAGATAGATAAGAGTAAAAAGTATTTAATATGAAGAAATTACTGAGTATGTATTTTGAAAGTGAATTTATATAATTTTTTGTTCCATGAAAGTGAATTTATTTCTATGTCATTTTCTTTGGTTTAATGAGATTATTTTATTTGTTGATAATTTATTTATATTAGGTAAAAGACGGAGAATGATTTATCACAATATGATGAAAATGATGTTATTCCTACAGAAGAAAATGAAATAAATTCAAACTAAACTCCACTAGTAAAAAAATTATTAGTGAAACTACGAGTAATAGAAAGTTGACATCAAAGATGTGGAAGCACTACAAAAGACATAAAGTTAATAAAAATTGGGAAGCCATTTATAAATATCACAAAAGAGAATTGAATGCGAAGATAAGAAATGGAACCACCAGGGATTTAGAAAGTTTATTAGTACTCTTCAACCGATGTTTAGGCCCATCTCTTGTAACACACTAAAGAATGACAATTCGAAAATTTCGATTATGAGAAGGCTAAAACAATGAACTTGTTGAAAGTAAATAAAAATAGAACTATCATCACGATCGATATGTAGACTTTCAATAACCAACAAAAAGGATTTATGACTATAATGACACATTTCATAGATGATAATTGGATGATGCAAAACTGTATTATAACGTAATCTTTATACAAATAAGCTTTTTCTAATTTTTTTTTTTTTATGTTTAAAACATAAATGACGTTTTATTTGTTCTTATATGTAGGTTTTTATATATATCATGTCCACGTACTATTGAGGTACTCTCTAAAGTTTTGGTAGCTTGCTTTAGTGGAATATTGACAGTAAACTTTTTAGTTTGACTATTGATAATTATACTGCAAATGATGCTATGATTAAGTACATTGTAGAAAAGTTTTCTAATAGTGCACTTTTGTTAAATAGGAAATTATTTCATATACATTGTGATGCATATATATTGAATTTAATTGTGAAGGATGAAATGAGTGTGATAAATGAGAGTATTAAAAAAATTCGTAGTAATGTGCTATATTGGACTGCTACCCTAAAAAAAAGAAAATATTTATTACAAATGTGCTTAAATTGAACATTTCATGCATTAAGAAGTTAGTGAATAATGTTAAGACTTGATGAAACTCTACGTACTTAATGCTTTATACAGTTTTGATTTATAAAGTTTTTTTTTATTTGAAATAATGAGATCAATAATATAAATCTTGCCTAGAGAAGATGATTAGAGATTTGCAAAAGAAATATGTGATAGGTTTGAATCATTTTATAAGGTAATTACATTATTTTTTGGAACTAAGTATCCTACAACTATTTAACAATATGAATGGATAAATTCTAGCTGTGAAGAAATAAGGTCAATAGCAGAAAAAATGATTGTGAAGTTTGATAAGTATTGGAATGTAGTTTATAGATTGATGACTGTGACAGCTATTTTGGATCCAGGATATAAGATGAAATTGATAAAGTATTATTTATTTTTAATATATAGAGAAAATTGTAGGAGTGAGATTAAAAAAATTTAACACTTTTGTTATGATTTGGTGAAAGATGATCAGTTTCAATCTAAGTAAGGTGAAGAAAATCATTAAATAAAATAATTAGTTGCTTTATCATCCAAAGTGGTGCATTTCCCACAAAAATTGGAGTACATTTGGCCCACTTTAATTTGTTTGTAGACTTAAACTCTAGTACTAGTTAAAGTATGTATTGGATTATTATTTGGATAAATTTGTTATTTTAAAAATCAAAGATTTTGATATATTAAATTGGTGGAAAGTGAATAGATCAAAATATCCTACTCTACGAGCAATTGCTAGGAATAATTTAGCCATTCCTGTTTTTATAATTACATCTAAGTTTGGTTTTAGTACTAGTGGTAGATTTGTGTCTCTACATCGTAACAACCTTCATTCAAAGACACTGGAGGCTTTAATGCGTGCTTAAAATTAATTATAAACTGAATTTAATTGTATAAAAATTTATTTGTATTTTTATTAAACAACCGTTTTTTTCATGGCGTTATTACTTTTAATTATTATTATTATTATTAATGATTAGCTTCAAGTTCTTTCAAAAAAATTAAAAATTGCAAGTAATTGGACGATGGGAATGCTATCAATGAGGTAAATTAATTATTTTTATTATTTATAAATATTTGTTCTTTGCTATCTTATATCTTATTATTTACTTTATAGGAATTATGTTAGGTTGGTGCTAGCTACACTTGAGTAGAATAAAGATGTGAATGGTAGCTATTATTTTTATATTTATGAGTTTGTAAATTTTTATTTTGCATTTATGATATTTATATATGAATTTGTAAAAGAATTATGTGTGTTTTAATTTTATGTTGAATGTATTTGATATTTAACACAAATAATATATTTTATTTTAAATTAATACTTAAAATTTATATTTTTAATTACATAAATAAATTTAAATTTAATATTTAATATTTAATAATAGTGCAAATATAGTTTGAATATACAAAAAAATTTATGGATATTCGCATAAGTTTGATAATTATTAAAAATATGTTTAAGCGGGTTTAATAATAAAATGCTAAATCCGGGTTTGGTATTGAATTTTATTAGCAAATGGTTTTGGTATTGAATTTTTTTAAGTTTTGGTTTCAAACTCACATCACTGCCATCCCTAGTTGAGCCCGAGAAGACAAAAGCCAAAGGAAAAATCTGAGTCCTCAGGTTTGACTAATAAAGGAAACCCAGATTCATGAGAATTCTTCAATATATGTCTCCTAGTAAAACTCTTGTTAATAGACTCGTAATGATTAAAGAAAATTAGGATAAGGTAAATTCTACTAAGATATGAAAAAGGAAGTCTACTGAAACTAGAATTATTCATGAACCCATAAAAAGAAGGAAAATTGAAGGAAAAAGTATGAAAAACTTTCATAATATAATTCTACCAAAATATTACAAAAAACCATTTTTTTTTTGTAACTTAAGCATCGAAATATTTTTTGCCAGCAAGCCAACACCCCTAATCATTCTTCTATTTTGCAAGTTCCAACAATCTCGATCACTTAAACCACATTGGCAAGTTTGGGTCCCAAAAGAAACAAGTTATGTGTTAACACCTAACTGATGAAAATAAGGCATAAATAGTTTTCCTTTGAGCAAACATTTTAGAACTCTATTGCTTAAAATTTTGATTCTTTTATTTTGGTTAGCAAGCTAAAAATGGGGCTAGAATTGCTTGTTGCACTTGAACTTTGATTGCACCATTTTTACTTGGAATTTCGCACTCCTCGCAAAAGCTCTAATAATTCTCTTAATGAAATTGTTGGCTCTACCCAACTGTTTTCTCTTTAAATTCTTCTTCCTTCTACTTGTATCAACCATGATAAAATATTATTAAAACATCGTACTTTTGTTGGTTATACGATGTAGATTTAATAAAGACACATATAATTATATATTATTATATTAATTAATACAATTGATAATTTATTTATAAATTTTTTTATAATAAATATTGATTATTTATAATGTAATAATATGTATTATTAGTATTATTATATTAATTATTTTAAAAAATTAAATTTTTTTATTATTATATATTTTTTTAATGGCTTGTATTATTATTATTATTATTATTATTATTATTATTATTATATTGGCATTGTACGATTGCATTTGTGTTGCTACGAAGGATTTTTAAGCATGTGGGGCCCACATGAATTGAAAGAGAGACAAAAAGGAAGAAAAGTCATGTAGAGCATTATATACATTAAAAATTGCATGAATGAATGAATTGATTAGGTGGCATGAGTGGAGTTCATAGAATTGTAAAATTATGTACGTGTAACAAACATGACTTGAAAGTCTAATAAAGGACAAATGGTCATTTCATTTGTATATTGTCGGCCATTGCACTTACATTGAAGACATAGACAAAGTTAAAATTGTAGTGTTCAGTCTTGTTTTATTTGCATTGAGGTTAGAAGGCAAAGAAACCAAGAGAGAAGTTGAGAGAAGATATTGCTTAAGATTTAAGTGCAATCAAGGTATTATAAAATTTTTAATTTTATTAATTATAGATATTAATTTTAGTTATTACAATAATTATTACTTTATTACATGTTTTAGTTATTAATTATAAGTATAAATTAATCTTGTTCTATTATTAAAATTTTGTTAGTAGTATGATTTTTCTAAATAAATTTATTATGAATTAATGATTGTTGTAGTTTAATTATTGAGTAATTGATAAATTTTTTTTTTGTTATACATTGTTTAAAATAACTTTTTAAGTGAATTAATAAATTTAGCAGTAATTAGAGATATTTATATATTGAAGTATATTGGATATTACAAGTGAATATTATGATTAATTTTATTAGAGATTGATTTGTTAGAATATGAGAAATTTTATAAAAATCTATAATGTTTAGAGTTTATTTGTTGTAGTTGTCTCAGAATAAGTTAAAACTGTTATTTAGAATTATTTTAGGTTATAAGAAAAATTTACTAAAGTGTTGTACTATTTTATAAATACATAATAATTTAGGGCCTAATTGATGTTATCCACTCATGATGAGTAACTTATAATCTCCTTTATACTTGCTATTGTTATTATTATTATAAGGATACGATAATAGATTAATGATTTTGAAGAATTTATTTTATTATTTTAAGATTATATTTAATTTTTGGGAGTAAACTTTTGTTAAGTGGAGGTTTTAATTATTATTGTTGAGATTAGTAAATATTATTATTAATTTTATTTAGGAGGTAATTTTAAGGAAGATGACAAATTGGCAAAAAATTAAAGTGGTCAATTGTTTGGATTTCAAGATAGGTATTTATATATAATTGTGATGATTTTGATTTTACAAAATTAAAAAATAAGGTATTTAATTTATTAAAGATTTAAGTATGTGCATATCAATTTTTAAAAATACATATGTGTTGTGATTAAATTAAATTTGTCTTAAAATATTTATTTATAGTTAGTAAAATTAATTTTTATAATTTTGTCAGACAATATAAAATGTTACTATTTCATTTGAAAATTGTTAATTGTGGAATTGGTATAACCTTAATTGATTATGTACTAATAATTTTGGAAGTGATTTTTGTCCCACGGTGAAAGTCTGTAAATAATTGGTATAATCTTGATTGATTATACACTAGTGATTTTGGAAGTGATTTTTGTCCCATATTAAAAGTCCGTAAATAGAAAATCATATAGGGCGACGATTTATGGAAATAATGTCCTTAAAGTACATTAGTCAACAATTCTTGGGAATAATATCCATAAAGTACGCGTGATTATTTTATGAAATTATTTAAATTAAAATGATATTTACTGTATTTCATCTTATTTGAGAAAAAAAAAATTATAAACTGTCAAAATAAAAATTTTATCACATATTATTTTTAAAATGTTCCTAAATTTAGAAATTAAATTAAATCTATTCATTTTATTTTAAAATTTACGTTACATGTAAAAACTTTTGGGGCAAATTTTCATTGTCAGAACTATGAATAAAAATAAAATTTTAGAAGTTTTAGGCTAATCTATAAATTTGAAAACATTAATACTACTTTGCAATTTCTAAAAGTATAACTTGTTATTTCATAATATTTGAAATATTAGACATTGAAATGTAATTAAATAATTTATTTGTTTATGTTATATTTTTAAATTTATGATAATAATAAATTATATTTAATTAACTTGATTAACTATTTTTTTTTTATTTTTTGTAAATATTATTACAAGTCACGCACTTTGGTGGTTGATTTAGACAAATTCGAAGATATTCAGTTTTAAAACTACATTGAAAGTTATGAAACTACAGATAATTTAAAAAAAAAAATTTATTAAAAATTTATGAACTTCAAGTGAAAAATAAGAAAACGTTATATTTTTTTGGTGGATGTATGTTCTGAATTTTCCAACAGCTTCTGCATTATAAATTGTCGCATCATAGCAATCTCGCAAGCAAAGGAACTATCAAGCCTTTTTTCAATTCAATTTGCATCTAATCTCCAGTTTGACCATGTGAATGGATACTCGATATTATCCAACTCCACGATACCGCAATCTTTCTTTGCTTTTTAAAACTGAACATCAAATTCACACTAGGAAAGCGACATCCAACAAGCCAAGGAATTAATGATAAAGAGGACAGCCGCCGTAACAAATTCCTAGAGTGAATTTTTTCAGCCTCTTCGAGATGCCCATAAAACCTTGTAAACCTTCAAGTGGGACTACCTTTCTGCATGATTAAGTATCAATATGGTGCATGGTAGAGGGCATCATATTTATATTAGTATCAGTCCCCGTAGTAAAGCTAAACCTTCATTAACATTCGCGTTTCACAACCTATATATTATATTATTAATTTAGTTAAATTATTTTGTAATACTTTTTTTGGGACCAAAAATTTTTTAGGGTGTTATTTTTGGGATGGACTTATTTAATAATGAAAGTCCATAAAAATACTTCATTTATGTACAAAGTACAAAGAACTTAAGTAAACTCAAAATGTTTTTTTTTTTTTTTGGTACTAGATTTTCTTTGTAAAACCTGTCCTTAGGACTATAGAGGTAATTTAGTCATTTTACATGTAAATTGTATTTTCATGCATGATCATATTTTATAATTAGTTGACATATTATTGAAACTTATTATTTATTTAAATTTTAATTTATTTATTTATTTATTTTATATTAAAAAGAAATGATAATTTTAAAATTTTAATGTAAGGATAGGGGTATTTTTGTCAAATAAGCTTAAAATCTATAAAAACCCTCAAAATCCCCCTTTGTTCAATTCCTACTTTTGTTCTCATCTCTTACCCTTCAAAAATTCATGAAATGTTTTTCATCTTTTCTCAAATTCTCTCTCTCTCTCTCTCTCTCTCTCTCTCTTTAGAAATCTCAAAAAGCTTTAAACCTTAAATTGAGAAAGCTTAATCCAACAGTCCTTCATGAGTTTTCAAAGCTTTCATTGGGTTTGGTAAAATTTCTAATCATTCTAAAGTTGTAAATTTTTGTTTATTTTGTTATTTTAGTTTGAATGTTAAAATAGATGTTTAGGTATTATGATTTAGTTTTTAAGATTATGGACTTCATTTTGATGTTTTAAGATTAATTATGAGTGGTGTGTGAATGAGAAAACTTTGCCATGGAATTTCGTTACATGAAAATCAATTGAATAGTAAGAGTTTTCAATTTTGTGATCAAATAGATTTTCGTTAGAGTTGAGTTTGATTTAGATTTAAAATATATTTTGAGACTTAATTTAGGCTTTAGAATGATAGTTTGTGATGTTTAGAAGTTAGATTTAAAGTTTGAGTTTAAATTATCTTGAAAAAGATCAAAATTGGTATTGATGTGAAACAAAGCATATTTTTGCTAATCTTGACCCTCTTTTAGTTTTCCTTATTTATGAAAAATAAAAGTATTTTTGAGTAAAGTCTATTAGAGACAAAGTCATAGTACTCTTAAAAAATTTCCAATGAGTACTTACAAGACTAAATTAGAGTTCAATTGTTTTGCCAAAAACACCCATTTTTTATTTCTTGCCTAATTTTACCATGCAAAACTTCGAACTGGCACCATAGTGTTGGAGCCTCTATTTTCAAAATTATAGTTTTACTATAGCAAAAACTATATCAAGGGCACTATAGGGCTATTACTATAGCATGTCATGGCTCTGGCAACTTGGAGTTGTGGCATTGAGCATGCTATTTCACTATTTTTCAAACCACTTTTGAGCCCTCAAACAACTTTCAAATTAAGTGATTCAAAAATCATTAGAAAGTTTAGGGAGTCTAATTTATTTCTTAAAGAGAAAATATTTTAAAATTTTAACTCCATATTTTTAAAAATTACTCAACTATTCTTAGAGATTTTTTTCAACTAAAGTCTTGGTTATTTTTTTATAAATGATTTTATATAAACTTGAGCCTTCATCTATATGTTGACTTAGAAACTTATATTCATTATGCATGTATATTGCATACGAGAGTAAATAAATATTTTATTAGAATTGGGTATTTAAAATAAAATATGTGTTCTTTATGAGCCAGCACCTTAGAAGAAGACCTAAGTCAATGTAAAAATCAGTAAATGACTATATACCCTTCCTTGAACTATGAGTAAATAATTTTAAATAAATTAAAATATAAATTAATTTTAAATAAATTTCTTTATAATTTATAAGATGTATGATTTTTTTAAATATATGAAAACTCACTGGTGATCTTAAGTGTCTACCTCGACCAAGGTGACAACTTAAGAAAGAGCAGGCAACCTAAACTTTTACAAAGAAACTAAACACAAGCATAGAATTATATTTCACAAGATCATATATTGTTAATGGCATGGTTGATTTTCAAAAATGATTGTAAGATTTATCTAGTAATAATCATAGTTTAATAAATTGTTTCACTTTTCTAATACCTCCAAACGTAACAAATTTGTGTTGTTTAACTCTTCACTCACTGAACATATCTTATACTCACCCCTCTCACTTTACAACTTTTAGGTTAGACCTAGTTTTTGCACTCTCGTAGTGTTGGTGGACACAACTACTACAACATCAATTCAGGTATAGGTTGCTTGACTCATTTCATGGTTCTCGAGGTCCACTAGCAAAATATTTTATGTTGTATTTTGGATATTTTTTAAAATGGGATTCTTGAGATTTTATAAACATCTAAATTATATTTTAGTTTTAAGTGTAATCAATATTTTGAAATTGAATGATTATATTTTTGTATGTATGTGTGATTATTGGCAAATTGTAATATTTAGTTTAAATACTTAAAAGTCTTATAAACTCTCATAAGACATTCCAAGTAATGGAGTGGTACGTGGCGGTTGTCATGTGGCATCCCCTCAGATAAGGGCATAACATCCCTAAATTACAAGAAACTTCAAAGTATAATAAACTATATAAATAGTTTATTGTTTATGAAAAGATTATTCAAATAAAAGATATGTGTGCTTCAAAGGAGGTTTAAGATTCCATACAAGGAGACTAAAAATAAAAGATAGGTCTAGATTTCTATTTATTTTATGGTGGTGATAAATTGATTTAGGGTGTTTAGGCATATTATTATTTGTGAAGAATGAATCGTAGAAAGAGAACTACTATAGAGTTGATATATGACAATATATCAATCCGAGAATTTTATAAAACTATGCATATTGAATTTGCATAAGTTGATTTATATGATAAAACAATACACATTTATGGTTATAATGAATTTCTTTTCTTTCCAAAATATCAAGTTTTTAATTTTAAATGATTTTCCAAAACTACCCTAAGATGTTGAAAATCACTTATTTTTGCAAAATATTTGAAGGACAATTTTATTGTAGCAAACAAAGGTTGACTTATTATATCATATTGAAATCTATGATTAATATTCTATTTTTTTTGAATTATTATGCATTTTTGAATGAGCATTCTCAATGTAGAATTTTGTTTGACAGAATTTAAAATTTTCAAAATAAAATTTATTTAAAACAATTATGTACTTCTCTACTTTCTAAATATCTATATCATATTTGCTAAAGTATATGACATTTAGGTACATATTCTTTTTTATAAAAATAAAATATTTGAATAACTTAGTATATTTTATATACTAGTAGGATAAGTTAACAAAATTTAGGAGATGATAAGTAGTGTTATTTGGAGTTCTAGATCAATATTTTATGTGATCTTAGATTATAGTTCTTAAAGAAGATTTTATTTGTGATTGCATAAGAAAAGAATATTGTTTAAGATATAAGAAAAATTCTTAAATATCATAAGGTTAGATTTGACAAGTTTATGAATATTAAGTTGTTCAATGAATTAGATAGTATAATTGACACAATTAAAACCTAATAAATTATGATAGTTTTGTTGTGACCATCAAGAGGTGAGTAAGCCATACTTCAGTCTTAAAAGAATCATAATAAACATGATATATGTATGTATTTATGTTCATGAATGTATTTGTGATGAGCTTGTGTGCAAGTAAACTAGACTTTCCTTTTAAACACATCACTATAAACATATTACTTCTTATTATTTTTATTAGGAAAGCATTTTTCATATATGTTTATGTATCTATATGTTATTGATTTTGATTATGTTTGATATGTAATAGATTTTGATTATCAAAATATTTTATAAGCATGATTGTATTTTGTGCATTATATTTTCATTGAAATGAAAGTGATTTTGTTACTAAAATAAGTTTTGTGTTGTCTTGGGTACATCAATTTGTTACTTGCTTAGTAGGCATCTTATGTGAACATGTGAAGCCTTTCCTTTGAGATTCGTAAATGTGATAAGAAAAGACCTACTAAGTGATAAATGAATGAATGTATTCCAAGTACAAGTTTGGAAAGAATTTTTGAAAGGTTTTTAAGGCTTAGTTTTTTTTATTTGTGAAGCTCTTGTTTTTGTTTAATGCATTGAATTTCCTTTACAAGTTCTGATATGCCATAGCAAAATTTCAATTTAAATGTTTTGACTATAATGCTCAAACTCCTTTCTATTATGAAAAGTTTTTAAATAAAGGCTAACTAAATATTTTTTGAAAGGAGTATTTCCATAATGTCTGAGGCATATTAATGTTTTATACCATTTTGCAATTAAGACTGGCCAAAAATCTTAAGTCCAAAAATAAATCCAATCGATATTATGATAGTCTTTTAATTGAAATAAATTTATTTTTCATTGAGGACCTCTATTTAATAAGAAATTCTTTTTCTAATTAAATAAATGTAAAAGGATTTTTGGAAACCAAAACCTTGTTTTACATCAAATTTCTAAATTTATTAAAAAAAAAAAGTCATTGAATCATATTATAATTAATTTTACCTATTTAATTAGGATAGAAACACATAAATTAGCTTTTCCTTGAGCCCTAATTTCAAAGAGAAACAAAAGTGCTTTTTGGCGAAGTAAACATCATAATATGAGTTTGACTAAACTTTAACACCCATGACCTATATATAGACCATCTTTCATGGCATGAAAGGACAGTGTAATCCCTATTTATCATAATCCAGTTTAAGTACAACACAATTTTTCTCCATAAAACTCTAGTTCTTCTCCTTAGCGATCAAATAGTTCTAAGTTCATGTTTATTTTTCTATTTGATAACAACATAAAGAATCCTCTTAAATTCATTAATGTGAAAAAGTACTAAATTCTGTAACTAAAATACTAAGATAGCAATTAAACAATCGTCATCACATAAACTAAATCCTAGTTACGTTCAGCTTACTATAAACAGTCAATTCAATCCTTATGTGCTATTTGCTTTGGCGTCATTCACCGTGCTTTACTTGCTTTGATAAGTCGACCTATGCTCAAATCTCTTGCTAATATTTCATGCCATAGCAATTAGTCAACAAAGTTATACATAGTTGCAACAACAACCTCTTAGGCTTAAAGACCTTCAAATGAGTGGAAGGTCTAACTCCCGAACTCAAATCAATTCATAGCAAATATGACCAGGTGTGTAACCTTAATATATCATGTGTAACTAATCAAAGTTCCCAGTTAATGATTGAGCTTTTCCACTCACAACACTTTGGTGACCATTGAGAAGTTCAATTAGAATTTTGATACGGATAATACGAAAAGGACAAGAAACACCTCATAAAAAAGTGACATTGAGTACCATGACTAATTTATGAAAACGGTTATGATACAAGAAACACCTCATAAAAAAGTGACATTGAGTACCATGACTAGTTCATGAAAATGGTTATGATACATAGAATGTACTATACATTTTGAAATATTATAAAAATAAATAATAATTAATAATTAAAATAAAAATAAAAAATTTTAAATGTGTAAATAAAAAATTTAAAATATATAATTAATAGTACTTATAACATGAATAAATAACTAAAGAAAATTAACACAAAAATTTATAAAATAACTAAAATGACACATTCAATGTATCATAAGCAATTCATTAATCCATACTTAGGGCACAAGTTCCTAACTGATAAGACATCATACTAGCATCCGAACAATGGCTCCCAATGAAAGAAATAACACTTAGAAAAAATTTGAAAAAGACTTTTTCGTAGGCTGACGTTCTTATTTAAAAATAATTAAGGTTGTTGCTCCTCTTCTTTTACTTCCGTCAATTAATCATATTACACTTAAGAGAATGACAGCAAGTATTTCTATCAAGTCGTGTAAAAAAATTTGCCATGATGAGACAACACTAGCAAAATCTTATTGATTATTGGACATAGAGAGTATTGTGCTGCAATTGGCACACGAAAAGTCCCACAGAAGCCTTACACTCAAGGCTGTCCCATTATATTTCTCATTGTTCAATATAAAACGAGAAAATTCTAAAGAATATGCTAACTAATTCATTGAAACCTTTAAGAGTACAAGCTAGAAACTGAGACTTACGGCTTAAAAAATCTCCAAATCTCTAATTGGTCATGCGTACACTTACGTATCTCTATCTGCGGGATCCATATACTTGTAGCAACAATTGGCTTTCATGCCCTGCCAACAATACTTTTATAATGAGAAAAAAGCGATTGTCATCTAACTAAATAACACAAAGTAGTTATATATAAAACCCTTAATAAACTTTGTGAAAGGGTTCCTAGATCTCGCACATGATTGCTTTGAGTAGAAAAGTAAGAAGATGTTAGTTGAAATCTATTTCAATAACATGATAGACAAGTATCGAGCTAGCTTGGAGAATGTGAATTGATCTTTCTTTGTCAAACTACCAAAGTTAGCCATGAGAACCGCAGAAACTATAAATAGAGGGGAAGGGCTAGAAAATAAATAATAAATATGCTTCATATGCTTGAATACCAAAGAGAAATCAAAGTTGCTTAACCCAAAACATTTGAAGTCGTATGACAACTGGTTGCACTAAGTACTGCTTCAAGTAAAGTTAATCCTTGCAATGAAGCTCAATTGCATGATGTAATAGACTAATAGAAAACAATGGGCATTCTTAAACATTTTTTTCTCCGCAAAAGGCATTCACCAGTCGCGAAATTCTAAACCTACAACATTGCCAATTTCATATGGGCCTTAACCACGACCCTATACACTTTTGATGCATTCAGATCCTAATACATAACAAAATTAATGAACAAGAAAAGTATATCAATGACCAAATACAAGTAGAATTTAATACAGTCAAAAGTTTAAGATACTTGATCATAAAAGGCAAGTTAAAACTAATATAAATCTCTATGTGACATTAGAATCTTATCTTTATATGATCTTGAAGAGCTATAGGTTTATATACAGTATACAAGATAATCAAACCAACTTAGATAAGAAATACCATGTTAATGTCCAATACAAGTTGCAGTAAGGAATATTAATCATAGGCAGTAGATCTAAAACAAGTTAATGTCACAGCATGCAAAATAACATGCCTCCATGCAAAATTGGTAATATAATGCTTACTAATAAAGTTTGTGCAATTACATGAATCATTTAATGAATGCTTTAGCTAATCTATTTTATGTATGGATGTGTGGCATAAGTTGCTCTATATCAATCCCTACTAACACACAATAATCATCAAATGTCTTAGAAGTAAATTTTTCAATATCATGTAAACATATATTCTTGATTGAATAATCAAAGAATTGTATCCTTAACTTGATAATATGTACAAGCAATCTAATAAACATAATATTACAAGTAGATAATTCACAAATATATGATTAATGAACAAATACATCAATTAAGATCATAAAATAAAATAAAATAAAAAATAGTTCACTAGGTAGGTGAATAGGCTCCGAATGTCTTCTTAAATTATTTATAAAATAATTAGGACTAAAAGCTAATTTTAAAATGGAATGATCTAACCACAACTTTTTCTTGTGAGCAAGAGGTACAAATATTCAAATTAGATAATAAAATCTTATAGTTCTTTAATTGGAGTCTATGAGTATTATTAATGATTCAACTCACATTGGAAATCCTAGGCAACCAAGACATTCATGTCGTAATATAAATATTTTTGAATCAATAAACTTTTAATTCATTACTATGTAGTTGCATTTAGGATTGTATAATATAACCCAAATGATAAAAATGGAAACTTTTCTAATATACATTTCTTGCCTAAGACATTAGAACTATTACATAAATACTCTACATTATTCTTATTTAATTCTTATTTTAATCTCTCTATCATAAGAATTTCAACATATATGCTTAAAATTCAACAAATTTCTTTTAAATTTGGCTGAATATAAAGTATTATGATTATATGATCTAGTTTCACTTGCTAACAAGATTATAATTATTCTAGAGCCTTCAATTAATTATGTAAGACCTAATATTGTATGCACCTTAGTCTTAATATTTGTGAGCTCTAAAAAATATCTTTCATCTCGAAAAATAGTATGCATAGTTACATTATCAAATAAGCATAAATCCCTAAAAATAATTTTCCATCATAGATAATTTACAAAAATCCATATCCTTTCATTAAACTTTTAGACAATAGGCTAATGAAATACAAAACATGAAAATATCTCTGATGTGTTATACAAAAAGTGCAAATACAAAGAAAAAAAATGAAAAAAAAAAACTATGATTAATAATTTATTAATACGAACATTAAGATTAAATTTTAGTTAGTATAAATTTTGTCATCGCCAATTAAATAATCTATTTTTTCATTTTTTATCTTGAAAGAAATCACAGACGTTGAGACAAGTAAGATTTACAAGATCTTTATCATTGATAAAATTAATCACCACATTCTTTTCTTTGGCTTTCATAGGTTTACGATATATGTATGACCAATGTCCTTGGCCTCCACACTAATTATAAGTGTCATTAAAGTTTTTATGGGCTTATTTTCAACACCTTTATCATTTTGTCACCTTTTATAAATATTCCACTTCTAATGGTTATATTTGCTTTGCCGTCCTAAGGATTTATAACCACCACAAGTGTAATATCCTTGTCCTTTCTTATATTCTTTATCAAGTCCATTGCTCTTATGTATGTTGACATTCACTTTTAGGAATGATAAAGAACTAGTTTGGCGTGATTCATAATTCTTCAACAAAAGTTCATTATTATGTTCAACAACTATAAGACATGAAATGAGTTTGGAGTGCGTTTCAGATCTACATTTACAATATTGTTGTTGTAAAAACTATATTGAATGCATGAACGGTAGATAATATCTTCTCTAACATGTTTCATTCAGTAACTTTTTTACCACACAATTTTAATTGTGAGGTAATTCAAAATAAAGTAGAGTTATATTTAGCAACAATTTTATAATATTTTAATCTTATATTCATCCTTCTTATCTTGCTTTTGAAAGGAATGCATATCTTTAGTGGTTATCTCTTTTCTTCAAATTTTTTCATAACTTTAATGGATCCTCAACAATTAAGTAGTGAGGTTTCAAGCTTTCTTCAAATGATAGTAAAGAAAAGTTTTGGCTTTTGATTTATCCTACAAAGATGCTTGATTCTTCTTTTTAGTTGTACCTTCCAAACCCATAACTTAAAGATGCATCTTTATATGAAAAACTTAATAAAGATAATTTTATCAAGATATATCAAGAACGAGAATTCATAAATTTGTAAGACTTGACATTTTCAATGGGCTTTATGCCTTTAAAATAAAGAAAAAAATAGTGACATGAAAAAATATGTCATATAAATAAGTACAATACAAGAATATTATGAAATTAATTCAGATGTTTGGAACTTCAAGCACATATATAGGATAATTTAAGAGTTTAGAACTTCAAGTGTTGATCTCTTATAAGGTTGATTTTTAAAACTCTAGGTTTTGATCATTTTCTTTGTTTTTGCAAAACCTTAAGTTTAAATAATAATATTTGGCAATATCTATTCAATGACAATAATATAACTTAAAAGAATAAATAAGAAACTAAAAGTAATTAATCAACAAACATTATATCAACTTCATTGCTAATAAAATATAATAAAAAAATAAAACCATAATTAGCATACTACCCTTATTTTCTGATATAAAAGATCCAATTCAATGACAACAATAAAGTATACTCATAAAAATAGTTGTATAAAAATAAAGGTATATAAAAACATATAACAATATAATGTAAAAGTGTTTAATAAGAAATATAAGAAAATTAAGTATTTCAACATACTGTAATTGTGCTAAAAATGCATTGTAAATATGAAACTAAAGTACAAATAAAAGATAGTATAAAGATGCAAATAATATCTTATATTATCTTAATGAGTAATAAAACATAATAAAGGGGCATGAGTGACATGTGATGTTCTTGATCTATTAAGGAAAATAGAATATATGAGATGGTGTTATCACGTTAATATTGTTAATATGGTAAGATTATTCGATCAATAAAGTAAGAAAAATATATTTATTGATAGTATGTGAAAAAGTCAATAGAATATTTTATTATTTAATTAATATAATTAAAAAAATTTATATAATTTTTTGTTAATTTTATTTATTATTAATTAAATAATTTTATTATATCAATAAAATTAAAATAATTGAATTATTGTACCTAAAACTTTATCGTTATTTAAAATGGGGTAGAATTAATCGTAAAATTTTCAGCATTAGCTCTTTGTTTCTCTGTACATCACCAATATTATTAACGTACAACAATTGTCAACGTAGGACCAGATAATTAAGGGGAAAAAAAATAATAAATATATACAAATAATGAAGCCAAAAATGGAAACGTACGGGAACAGCAGACGTGGAAAGAAAATCCGCACCCACCAACCAACTGAAAGCTTGCACGCGTCAAAGAAGTACTGCTTGGATTTGCTCTGATTTAATTTGGGCTACAAGTGCAATTTAGGAATAGTGAAGAACTCGGGAGAGAATTATCAAGCAAATTAAATCGACTTTGAAAAGTCAATGTTCATGCCTTACAACACATAGGAAAAAGGTCAGACGTTTCTTTTTAGCATTCAGCCGCTTTCGAATAACTAGGATTGCTACACCTGAAAATTGTGTGATATATCGATCATAAACGTGCAATGGCCTGTAGAGATTGAACCTAATCTATAATCATAAATTATTTGATAATTGTTATATATATATATATATATATATCGTTCATTGATGATGTTGTGACGTCATTGGCACGTAATATATTAAGCTATTTGATTTTCGTGTATTTGGCATAATATATGATGCGGAAAGAAAGGGGGACGAAGGTAGGATTTTGCGCTCAAAGTGTGGCTCTCAGCCCAGTCCGCGTACGGGGGGAGTTGAAGTTTGAAGTCAACACCAAGAGAAGCAACAGAAAACGTTTATGAATTATGAACCTTTTTACGCCGCAACCATTGCCACCCCCCTAAAAAAATTTAAAAAAAAAAACAAACAAACCCGACGACAACCCAACCGACCACTTTAATGATATTAAACCCCTTTGAATTTTATTGAATATCTCATCTCGGTCAAATATACTCGCCAAACATGCATTCCTTTTATTTTTCTTTATTCTCCAGTCTCGTGTTTGTAAATACAAAATAAAACCTTCCTTCATAGTTATAGTCAGTCACATTTTATTTCATTCATCATACACATATACCGACCACTTTTTTTCTTTTTTCTTTTTTTCATAAAATCTCAGTCAAAGAGCTCGCCAAACATGCTGGAAACAAAATCCTTCCCACTTATTTAAATCCTGCTTTCATAACATTTCTCTCCGATGAACTGAGCTCTTCTCAATTTCCTCTCCTTAACTCTTTCCCTCTGTACAAAAATGGCTTCCAAAATTCTGATGCCAAACTTATATATGGAACATTTTGCACTAGGGGTTGATGATATCTCTACGTCCCAGTACTCGTCTCACTCCTTTGGGCAAGTTTCTTTACCCAGAAAGAGTAAGATGATTTTACAATCCAGAAAATCAGTTATTGCTTCTGGAATGCGACAAGCAAGTAATACGACAACTACTGTTGCCAAAAGTGCTTGCTCCATGTTGGCTCATTTTTGGAGAGAGATTCAAGGTTTCAACAACTGGGAAAATCTTGTTGATCCCTTGCATCCTCTCCTCCGTCAAGAGATCATTCGTTATGGGGAATTTGTCACTGCTTGTTACAAGGCTTTTGATCTTGACCCCAATTCCAAACGATACTTGAATTGCAAGTATGGCAGGAAGAGCATGTTAAAGGAAATTGGTATGGAAAATTCCGGCTATCAAGTTACTAAGTACATTTACGCCACTCCGGACATTACTATTCCGATTCAAAATGGCTCTTCCTGCAGCAGATGGATCGGATACGTCGCCGTGTCTTCTGATGATTCTGTTAGAAGGCTTGGCAGAAGAGATATAGTCATCACATTTCGAGGAACGGTGACAAATCATGAATGGATTGCTAATTGTATGAGCTCACTGACTCCGGCAAGGCTAGACCCCAATAATCCACGACCAGATGTGAAGGTAGAATCTGGTTTTTTGAGCTTGTATACTTCAGATGAAAGTGATAAGTTTGGCGTGGGAAGCTGCAGAGAACAGCTTTTGTCGGAAGTATCCAGGCTGTTGAACAAGTACAAAGGGGAGGAATTGAGCATAACTTTGGCTGGTCATAGTATGGGGAGTTCATTAGCTCTTCTTCTTGCATATGATATCGCAGAACTCGGATTGAATAAAAGCATTACTGATTCAAACGGAGATATTCCATTAACAGTTTTTTCATATGGGGGACCAAGAGTTGGAAACTCAGGTTTTAAGGATCGGTGTGAGAAATTGGGAGTAAAAGTATTAAGAGTTGTTAATACTAACGATCCTATAACAAAGCTACCTGGGGTTTTCTTCAATGAAAATTTTAGCGTTTTGGGAGGACAAATCGAGTTCCCATGGAGTTGTTCTTGCTATGCTCACGTTGGTGTTGAACTAGTTCTCGACTTCTTCAATGTGCAAAACCCTTCCTGTGTTCATGACTTGGAAACTTATATCAAGTTACTTAAATGTCCAAAGACAGCGCAGATTCAAAGGGATCATGTAGGTGCAGATTTTGTTAGCAAAGCAAGAGAATTCATCTTGAGTTCACAAAATTTTAACATGTTCCCGTGGAAATCTGCTGCGGGAAACATGGTGAGCTTAGTTCAATCACTAAGGACGTAGTATAATATCTCATGGCAAATAAATTTTAGGGCAGATAAACTCCTTGTCTTTGTATATTTGTTTTTGAAGTTGGAGGGGCTTATCTATGAGGATATTAGAGATGTGCAGCTAGTATATTAATGATACATTGGGGCAGATTTTGGTAACCCGTGAAGTGAATCTTTAGTTACTTTCCTGCCATATATACTTATACTTTAAAGTGGTTTTGTCAATATAAAGGAGAAAATTTCTTATGCAATTAATTAATGATTTATATGCACTTCTTCCTCTTCTTCTTTCTATTTCTAGTTAATAATTAGTAATTAGGTAAACGTTGTAATTTTGAATATATGAATTTGTAAGGTGAATTCATACAGGATCTTCTTCTCCTTCTTTAATTTATTAATTTCCAGTGATTGTTACTTAGGCATGGAAGTGAAGGCATATCAGATCATACATCTATCTCTAGATAATATGGTGGTAATTAATAACTTCAGGAACAAAATCAGGGAAATCATTAATATTTTGCTCTCCGCCCTTTTTTCTCATATGATTCATTGTTGTCTTGTTTAAGTCGTACTGAATATCTGGGATAATTTGAAGCACCTTGGACTAGTGTGCCATTTTCTCCGACGCCAAGCTCTCTTCCTCATAACTCTACAAAGAATTATGGATTCTTCTTAAGTGGATTAAATCCGAGTAGCACATATATATAACAAATTTTATATCATTCTCTTCATTTTAAATGTATAAAATGATCTTCAGCTTTAACTTTTACTAAATACTTAGTTGATCACTCATTAACGCGTACTTAGATTTAAAAGTTTGTATAATTCTATCTCACCATACACATCATGAATTAAAAGTCATAGCAAGCACCTTAGTTCTAAACTTATACCCTTAATTAGTTGGAAAATCCTTCTAATACCTCACTGTTCTGAGGTAATTTTATAGTGATTTGTGAGCAGTTTTAAGTATGAATGAAAATATATAATATTAGATGATTATAGAGCTGAGATTGAGAATGAGATTCATGTGGCAAAGCGCCCATATATGTGATGGAAATCCCCCAAACTCACTTCATTGACTAACTTATACTGATTCGAATCGTTGGTGATCAAATTCAGTGTAGTTTGCTTCTTTTTTTTTTTTTTCCTTTCTCTCTTTTTGAAATTATATGCATCTCTTTCCTTTCATGTCCTACTTCAACGCACGATAATATATATTATGCAAATATTTACATTATAATCATAAGTAGCAAAGCAATAGCCATAATCTTGCTTTGCTTGCGTCATTTGCATTTGTAAATTTATTCTCAATTCCACTGCCACTACTAGTAGTAGTAGCAGCATATTCACTTTATGTAATAAGAATGGCACGCCTAAATACACTACACTATTTCTAACATGCTTAATTCACGTTGTCATGTTGTAGTACAACAACTATAACATACCATGGTAATAAATACACGGGCTAGTGCATATTCATTATAACAATTGTATAAAACAAGTATTGTAGGCAACTTTACCCTAATTCTCCAATACCTAAACGCAAAGGGCGGGCTACAGCAGTACCGGTACATCATACGTATATTTTTCAAAAAGTTTAAAGAAAATGTAATAGTTACAGTACATAGGATGCACACAGTATAATATGACACCTGAACAACTATGGAAAATGGGAGCAACTTTCTATGATAATGGCATGGGTAAATCCATATAGTGAGTTGAAAAAGCCCTCAGTTGTTGCTTTCTCTCATATTGTTTACCAACAGGGTACAAAATAGATGGCTGCCATGGGAAGAAAATTAATGTGTGTGTCACTGTTTTATAGAACATTGATTTACGAAACCAGAAAACAAAAATTAATCGGATCCATCATCTATCAATCATCCAAATTAAGGCAAACGTACTGTTTCTATTGTGTCAATATGACATCAATATTTTAATACGCATGAATCATATGCGACATATTTTCCAAAAAGGAATATGACATCAATATTTTAATACGCAT
>CP135539.1:1809454-1886629 GCA_032402905.1 Khaya senegalensis | reverse complement strand
GAATAGATAAGAAAAGAAGTACAACTATTTTCAAAAGTCTTTCTGCTACACCTTTTCAATTACATATTTGCCTTTGGGTTCTTAATTAGTTTCAATTAATTTACTCCCTTTGATTTTGTGTATGCATAATTTTAAGCCAACTTGTCTTCTGCCGACCTACTTTGCCACGCATTTATTTAATTTAACAAAATGAGATTCTCTTAATTTTCAGACTTTTTCTCTAAAGCACATGGTTTCTTTTCTCTACAAACACAAATGGAAGTCACATGCCTCAACTAGTATTATAGTTAGAGCTTGCATCTCTTTTGAGATCATACTCGTGTCAATTGATGCCTATACTCGATTGCTTTTAATTTATTTCATTTAATTTTGGGAAAAAGTCTGTTTACTAAATTAATTACAAAAAAAAAAGAGAAAATTGTTATGTTTTGTACCTTAAGGGCTATTAATATTATAATTTTTATTGGAAATGAATTTTGATACTCAAGTGTCGATCATAGGCTCAAGCCACAATCCAATCAACTATGACATTGTTTTATTTCAAACAATGAATCTATGGTGGACCAAAACTACTCTTCTAGAGTTTGTACCGTGGATCATAATGTAAAAGGTATGAACAGACTAGGTAAAAAGGTTTGAAAATCGAAAAATTAAATCAAAGTGAATAATTTCATTTTGATTTTGGTTCAGCTTTGTATGTTAAAAAGTACTGTTTGGTTCTTTCATTTAGAACTTAATGGTAATCGGTTAGATTCTAGTTCTAGGTTTAAAAAATCAAACGATTAAAAATCAAAAAGTATACAAAAAATTTTAAAATTTTAATTAGAAAAATACATAAAATATGTTAATTGGTTGAATTCATTATTTATTATGTAAATATTATACTTAAATAGAAATAAGAAAGAAATTTTAAGAAATTAAAAATTAATTTTAAAAAATTTCAGATTCAAAATTAAATTATAAGATAGAATTGAACCGAATTGATCTATTCCTTTTAATTATAGTTCAATTTGATGCTAAAATTGTAAGAACTGATTTTGTTTTGGTATTATATAGTTTCAGCAAAATCCAAACGTCCAGGGCCGTCCAATTGCATCAAATTCTAACTAAAATTCACTTGGTTATCATAGCTCATAGGGAAATTTTGGGCAATTGGACTAGTGAAAAAGAAACACAAGCCCATAACTCTTGGTCAAATGTAAATTCAATTCACATTGCGTTGGTGTTTTATTCTAGACAATTATTTTTTTTTCAATGGTTAACCCTATTTTATAGAAAACTATCTTCCTAATTAAAAAAAAAAAAATTGTAAAAGTAGTTTTTTTCTTTCTAATTCAAAACCTTGTTTTAGTTAAATCCTTTTAATATATTTTGAAACAAAATTTTTTAATCATATTGTAGCTACTTTTACCTATTTAATTAGAATAAAAGTGAACATATTCCTTTTTATGTCAAATTTCTATTTTTAAAGAGAAAAATATTTTTCATTTTGTATTTTTGACTAAATAAAGAACATAATATTAGTTTGGGTGAACTTCAACACCCATAACTTATAAATAAACTATCTTTTGGAGCATAAAGAGATTCTGTGATCATCATTCAAACTACATTATCCCTTCTCACACAAAAGTAAAGAAAGCAATCAAACCTTTCTAAGATTTTCTAAGTTTTCAATATGTGACAAGGAAATAAACATTATTATAGCCCTTTATTACTTAATAAGTGTGATCTAAAATAACAACCCACAAATGTTTTTGGTCCACAAAATCTTATAAAGGTAAACTCACCAATTTAACAAATAATACATATAATACTATAATATTACTTATTATATACGGATGTTACAATTTATCTTGTCCTTAAAAGAATATCGTTCTCGAAATTCACTAACTCAATCTTTAAATTGATGGGGGTACCTCATCCACATCTCCTCTTCTCATTCCTAGGTTGCAACCTCGATTGAATGATTATACCATAGAACTTTTACACACAAATAATAATAATAATAATAATCTTCCTAGTATGCAGCACTATTGTGATCAAAGACTTGCATAAACGTCTCCTCATTGATAAGGTTATCTTTAAGGTGAAGTAGCTACCAAACTTGTATTCCCATTCATTTAAAGGAGTACTTAACATTTAATAAACTAATGGGAATATTTGCAAGTTTTTAGCAGTTTTTTTTTTATTTTTTTTTTTAAGTTAGACTTATATTATTATAAAATATCAAATTTAAACTTAAAATATATTTAATTAAATCGATAAATTTTTAGCATTAATTCAAAATAAAATACATAACTCACATAAAATGTCAAATTCATCAATGTAAATTATATTAATCACAACAATTTTATAAAAAAAATACAAAATTATTTTATAAATTTACACATAAAAACTACATAGTATCTAAAAAGTGATTTAAAAAAAATACTTATAAAGTGTTATTTAAAAAAAATATAAAGAGTACTTACTCTAATGACTTGGCTTGATATTGAACTAAAAGTTTAAAATTTCAAATAATATTTACTTTAAATTTAAAGTTAGATTCTAAAATAATATCAACTTTGAAAAAGTGTAAATTTAAATTATGAAATTATGTTTTATTTAGATCATAATTCAAATTTATCACATTTTCAAAGTTGATATTATTTTAGATAAATGAATTAACCTTTAACTAAATTTTATTGTATTTTTCTAAATTATATCCTTAATTACATTACATTGCTCTAGATGATTGAACTTACATTTTTCTTTTAGTTTTACCTTGTCATGAAATAATTTAAAAATTACATGTAGAATGTGTGATAATTTGATAAAAAAAAATTAATATTTTTAAAAAATACTATTTAAAAATATTTCTCAAATGTTTAGCTTAGTTAAACATAAAACAATCATATGTATAAGCAGCAATAATGTATAAATCAAAGCGAATTTTTTTTTCTTATTAATTATTCTTTCATGAATTGCTTATATATTGAAAAGAGTTACAATTTAATAAAGAACTTTAAAATTTATAATTTAAGTTGAAATTTAAATAAAATAAATTTTGAGTAAAAATATATTTTTAAAAATAAAATAATAATATATAAAAATTAAATCATGCGAATGCCTTAACAGATACCTAACGGATATTTATTCATACCCATGCTTGTACCAAATCTACTATGAGTTTTAATTTTTTTTTTTTTTCCATAGTCGTCCCATAACCACTAAGAGACATACCAAACCTATCCCATTAGGGTTGGTATTAGTAACTTTGTAAGTTTGCAGATAAAATTGCCAATCAAAATATTTTTTTGTACAAAATAATAAAAAAATTTAGTATTTTTCTATAAAAATTTAAGGCAAAATTTAATAAAATTCTAAATATTTTATTTTATTTAAAATATAACATTCTTATCAAAATTTGATATTATAATTTTTTAGCATATTAAATTGTTTTATATATAAATTATAATTTATTTATACACGTTAGTTTATCATTTTTATTTAATTTTGTTAATATTTTATATAAATACTTTTATTATTTGATATTGATAAATGAGAATGGACTAGGAATGGGAATCTTTACTTTAAAACTAGGACAGAGTGGGGATAAGGATATATTTTTAAAAATAGAGATAGGTCAGTGATGGCCATCTTTGGCCTGTTGCCATCCTTACTTTTGTCCTTGCATCCACCATTAAAATAGTAAAGTAGAAAGAAAACATATGCATTTGGTAGAAACTAATTTAACCTTATTAGTTCAGCCCCATATCCCTTTCAAGTTTGGTGGGAAGCATTTTGTACATCTACCTACCTTTTAAACAAACTACCTATCCCTACACTTGAAAATAAGTCATCATATGAGCTTTTCTTTGGTCATAAACTAGAATTGAAGTTGTCAAATAAGAAAACAAATTAAGAATTCTTGTAAGAAAGTCAACATTATTAGTGTAACGCTCTTAAATTCGAAAGAATTTGAAGTGTGACTTTTTCTTATTTTACAAAACTTAAATTGCGCAAAAGTATTAAAATTTAACTCATATACCTTTATAAACATTTCTTAATCACAAAAAATCTTTTGTAGAATGATTTACAAAACTTAAAAAAAGCGGAAGTCTTAAATCCTAAAAACCATAAAACAACAAAAATTTAGCCAAATCCTTCTACTATATGCACAACCTTCAAATATTTAGAATTACAATAAACTAAATAAGTTTTAAGTTTAGTAAGTATATTAATTTTTTACATACATAAAATGCATACATATTTATATATAATGCATGCACATGATACAACATGAGATAAAAATTGATCGTTTCAAAAATTTCATAATACTAAAATTCTTTAAAAGTTTCTTTCAAAATTTTCTAAAAATATCTCTATTCAATTTTAATTTTGAAAACAACAAACACTCATATTTGAAAATAAAAGCAACACTCCCACTCTAATCATTAGTAAATCTTCTTGCATGTACAAATACTTCTTCTCATGAATGTGAAGACCATTATACTCATGAATACCCTTAAAGGTCTCTTTCATATCATACGAAACACTGAACAATATAATAACATCAAATTCGAAGGAATGACCATACTATAAAGGCTCTTTATACATTTATAATTGCTTATTAAGTAAAAAAGTTTAATATCCTAAAACACAAGTTTTAACTTTTATAAACACTTTGATTATAAAATTATTTTTTAATTACTTAAAACACAATGCACATGTTCAAACTTAAATATCGATACGCATGATATAAAAATAATCACAATAATGTAATTATAAACAATTAAAATCATAATAACACATATACTTACGAATAATCATATAAATATATATCAATGTCAGAACAAATACTTTCATAATAACTTATAACTGAAAAATATTTTTGAAAACACATTCGAACATATACATGCGTTTAATGTGATTTTCTTTTAAAAAATTTGAATATACTTATTTCTTTACAATCACAATAAAAGTTAACTCTAGCGCTTTGACCTATAATTAAAGACTAGCATTCATAAGGTTTTTATGCACTTTCATAAAATATAATATAATCTCATTAAACTTTAATAGTATAACTTATAACACTTAATCTATTTGATTACTTAATATTTTTAAATTTATCAAAATTAACTTTATGTTGTTTAAGAATTTTTCTTATACCTTAAAGAATATTATTTTCTAACCAAATTATAATATAATACTCATGAAATATAATATAAAATCTAATAAAAATATCAACCTCTTAGCTCTCATAAAAATGAGTCTTTTCATATTTTAAGTTTAATAACTTATTCTGACAATATTATATCATGCACTGAGTAACATTCAATCTTTAATTTTTAAAAAATATAATACATTTTCAAATATTATAAAATTTTATGAAGATAATAAAGACATATAGATAGTAAAAAATTAAAATAAATTTTAATTTCAATATGTTAAATTTTGCCAAATAAAAATTGGCAATGAGCTGTTTTTATTGAAAATTCCATAATAACTTAGAAACAAATAATTTGAATCTAAAATTTTAATATGATATAATAAACATAATTATAAATCATTATATAAACTTTCATAATTTGTTAACATAATTTATTTAATTAAAATAATTTTGTCATTCAGTTATTTTACAAAAATAAGTAATTTTTTGCATCTTGGAGCCAAATTTGAAAAATCAATAAAAATGGAAAACATAATATTTTTTAATCAAACGAAATATAAAATAACCTTTAAAATGCCTAATTTATTGAGTTAAATCAGTTTTGGCAAATTTATAATAGATGATTTAATAAAATTCACAAATTAATCCATTATTTTATATCATCTCTGCATAAATTTTATTTTTTCTCCTATTATCACTACATAAATGATAATTTCTAATTAGCAATTATGAAAAATTGTAAACCTTAAATATCATAATCTGATTATAAGTTCTAATCACCATATTCGTATAAAACATAAATACCTAAATTGATTATTAGACTAATGACAATAATTAATCTAAAAATAAATATAAAACAAAGAAAAAAAAACTTATACTTTATTCTTTTTCTCTTTTCTCTTTCTTCTTCTCAAATATGGGTGAAACCCTAAACAACCCTAAGGCTTTTTTATTTATACTAAAGTAGAATTTCAATTTAGGCCTTGATTTTTTTCCTTTTTATCTATTTTACCCTTAAGTTATAACTTATTCTTTAAACATCCAATTATTTTCTACATAATACTTATACCCCCATAAAGCATGACCCCATTATCTATATATATAAATATGTAGTATATATCAAGGAAAAAGTGGGTGTTACAATAGAAACCACGAGTCAATTCATATGGATCTTATGGGCCTAATAAGAACCACTACCTTAGTAGGTAAGAATTACATTCTTGTAATGGTTAATGATTTTTCTCATTTTACTTGAGTTGCTTTTCTTGTTAATAAGACCAACACTTTTGATGAGTTTTTGTCTATTTGTTTGAAAGTTTAAAATGAGAAAGATATACAGATTAGTAGGATTCGAAGTTACCGAGGTATATAATTTAAAGAAATTGGCATCATTGAGTACTATGTAAGTAATGACATCCTTCATGAATTTTCACCACTTAGAACTTCACAATCAAATAAGGTGGTTGAAAGGAATAATAGAACTCAACAACAAATTATTTACCTAAGTATTTTTGGGCTAACGCTATAATCATAATGCCTGTCATATTGCTAATAAAGTTTTCTTTATATCTCATGCATCTTATGGATTATGGTATACTTTTGACACTAATTGTGAGATTTTAGGATTTTTTTAATGCTGATTGAACAATTTGTGCTAATGATAAAAAAAAAAGTACTTCTAGATGTTGTTACTATATTGGTAACAAACTCATTTCTTGGATGAGTAAAAAGTAGAATTCAATTTTATTATTCACTAAAGAGCTAGAAAACATTACTATTAGAAGTGGTGCTCAACTTTTATGGCTGAAACATATGATAGTTGAATACGATATGTCTCATGGTCTTATGGTTTTATATTGTGATAATATGAGTGCCATAAACATTTCCAAGAATCCTGTTCAGCATTGTAGGGCAAAACACATAAATATCCATTATCATTTCATTAGTGAACTTGTAGAAACAAGAAAAATATTAATTGAATATGTAAGCACAAACATTTGCTACTAGATTCATTTGCAAAACTTTTAGTTTGCTAAATATTTTATTATTTTAGAAAATCTACAGGAATTTGTAAGATTGAACAAAATGTTTAAGAAAAAAAACAACTATAGAGTCTTCAAGATGTTATACTTTCTTATCAATGTTGAAGTTTTATGAACATCTTGTTTGTAATTTTACTTACTCCGACATCTTGTACACTGAGTGAGTCTTTGACATATGCTCATTGTTCACATGAAATAATCAAGATCATGTTGTCAAACATATGTTTGATATAATATTCACACACACACACACACACACACACACACACACACACATATATATTAGCATTCTTGTGTTTCATTCCAGTTCCTCACTTGTCATTATCATTATATACACATTATTTATGTTTATATTTAGTACTTTAATGAATTTGATTTATCTATATTTTTTCTTTTATATAATCCTCCATACTTCTCACTTGATATCAAGATCGGTTTGGTTAATTGTCCTCGTTTTGTAGGTGAGAAGCAGAATAATGCTATTTTGAGTTAATTAGGTTTTGTAAGTAGATCTAGGTAAACTGAAAATGTGCATTGGGATATTTTGCCATAGGCTTTGATGGTCAATTTATGGATGAAGGGTAAAATGATTAAAAAAAATATAGACAAGGGCAAATTGGTCAAAGTGCACAGATAAGGGCAAAATAGACCACAAAATATTTGGAAAATCAAATAAAAATTCAGATTTTATTTTTTGGATCCAGTGTGACGAGAAACATGACAATACAGTGCACCCTTTTAAGATCTGTGCTTCTTGTGTCTGGGTTTACCCAACAAGCCTTTGACCTGTTACGAAATTGAGTCGTTGACGCTACCACATGTACAAATCTTGCAATATCTTTGACCAGTGACTTTGAAGGCTTTGATTGATTCCAAAGGCTTGAATTTGCCATGTGTCATTATCTGATTCAATATGCTGTTAACCATTGATTTAGAATGATTTCATCAAATCTAAAGGTTCTAAAGTTGTCACGTGTCTTCATCTAATGAAAAGTCTTATTTATCTAATTTTAAATCAATCTAAATCATCCATTTTTGGTCCAATGGCTAAATATTTGTCAAGTCTTCGTAGACCTTTTAAAAACAAACGACTCCATTATTTTAGAAAAAGAAGAGGATGGAAAAGTAGTGACTTTGGGCACGGAGAGCAGCTATCACGGAGAGCAGCTATCTTATTTTCTATTTTTGGACAACGTGTTTTTGGCAGAGCACACGGACACCAAAGGAAATTTTAGTAAGCTTTACTCTTTATGACTTTGGTTAGGAAATTTATTAGACGAATCCTGGCCTATACTTTTATACATTTCCAACAATTTTTCAAACAATTTAATTTTTATTTCATGAGGCTATTAATATGGTTAGAATAAAAATTGTGAAGACCGTGGGGATTGAGATATACAATTAGATGAGAAATACATACAGGTGTAAGATTAGATTAAGTGGTTTAATTATACTATAAACGTATCATTTTTCATTAATAAGATTATTTGCCTATACATGAACTTAATCATGTGTCAAGGTATTTAGCTCAGATCGTGAGGATCAAAGTTTCCTCATAAAAATTGATTGTGTCATGTTTTCATATTTGTGATTTATTCATTTATTTTATTTGTGGATGAATTTTATTGAGATTTAATGTGTTGATTTTAATTGGAAGTGATTATTTTTATTTAGTAATTTTGAATTATATTCATTTTAAATGCATTATAATTAATCTGAAAATTTGCATTAGTGTATTACTTTGAGTGATGGAAAATTTTGAAATGTTTTAAAGGATATAAATTATAACTTTATACATTTAATACATCTACCTAAATTTTAGAATGCCCAGACTGGCTGAGATTTTTCAGCAAACAAGTATAACGCCTTCATTAATCTAGCCCTTCAATTTTAACAAGAATCTAAGCTTTTTTAGATGCGACAAGCACTTGGACTTTGTATTCTTGATTATCAATTGCAAGTAAGAAACATTTGGGATCAATTTTCTCAAGGAAATCCATCCCTTACAAATCTTGAGTGCGTAAAGTTTATGGCTATTTACTGGAAAAATTGAAAGCTATGACGTAGATTGTTGTGCTCAGTCAACACCCTTAAATTTGATAAGTATTTTGATAGGTTGGATACTTTCAAAAATTAAAACATTTTTAAAACCATCAAAAAGCTTTCAAATCCAATTTTCTCATATTTACACAAATACAAAATTCTTCAAAAACTCTTCAAGCTAGAAAACGGGATAAATTAATGCTTAATAAATATTTGTATGTCGTAAGTCCAATTTTAAATTTTAACAAATAAAAAATAAATAACAAACAATTTTCTTTTTAAATCTGAATAATATCACAATAAATAATATTCAAGAGATTTCAAAATAAATTTCTTATAAGATATTATAATGTCCAAAAATATTTTATTTAGTTATTTTGATATGTACTTTAAGAGAGTTATTTATTGGTATATGCCATAAGTCTAATAGTATTTTTAAATATTTAGTACATTTATTTCTTATGTATCATAACATTATCGATTTATATATCATTTATTATTTCATTATTACATATACATATATTTAATAAATATAATAATATTCTTAGAATAGTAGATTTAATTAGTTGAATACTATTGTTAAATATCCCTCGTCAAACATTATTGTAGATAGGACAATAATAATATACAAAGACCAATATGTATAGTAACTAATAGCAATATATTATATGTTATTATATAAGATATCAAGTTAAAACATAACTATAAATTAGTGAACTAATATACTAGATCAATCTACTATGAGAATACTACATGAATCGTTATATAAATATTATAAGTGATTCTTATAGTGACAACGATGTATGTGATCATTGAATTTGAGATCACTATAGTTCTCAATATTGAAAATAATTTATTTTGATATTTTCAAATATTATCGATAACAAAATACACTATAAAGAAAATAATTAAATATATCATGACTCATATAGAGGAATGTGTATAATCAAAATAAAATTTATCCCTCTTATATAATAAAAGTAATATTTTTAGACCCTTTAATGTGTATGTGTAATATTTCAAAGGAAACAAACACATAACTTTTCAGTTTTCTAATGCTAAAATTGTCCTAGTTAAAAATAAATGCTTACATTGCTACACAATAAGTAAAATTCAAACTTTCACCAATTAATCTTTTGTTCCAAAGTCACTTTTTAATATCAAAATAATAGTATAAATATAAATTCAAATATTAACAAAAACTAAACTATTAAATCAATATCCTAAAATTATATTTATAAATGAGATTTTTAATACTGAGATTATTATAAAAATTAAAAGTTATCTCATATCTAAAATTAATTACTAAAATTAATAAAAGTAAAATTAATATAAATATATTATCAATGGATTTTTCCTTCTTTTTCCTTTTCTTTTCTTCTCTTTTTTTTTTCTTTTTTTTTTTAGCTTTCTCTCTCTCTTTTATTTTCTCTTCTCTCAATTCTTTTTCAAATTGTAAATTAAGCATATTTATATATGCCAATAACCACTTAAATTAAAAGACAAGTAACTATTTAACTGCCTGCTTTATGCTTTTCTTCTTTAAATTGTAAACATGTGTTACATAGATCCGTGATGAGTTTGAAATGACAAGAACCTCCCTCCACATCTCCCTTCTTATTTGACATTAGATGATGCTCTCATTCAACTTAATTCTAAGAAGACTTATCATGAGACTCTTCAAAGGCCATCTTTGACAAAGTTATAATTTAGTAAAAGTGTAATAATTGTGGTATTTTTGGGCATAAAGATGGAAATTTTGGAAAGAAATTAACTAGAGTGAAGAATATTTTTTCCCACAGGACCATTGTTTCTTCTATTAACTCAACAACATTGATGTCTTCTTCCACACCTTCTCACCATTTATTGCATTTGTCGTAGAGGTATTTTTTCATAAGAACTAATCTTTCAAAACTTTTGCCCTCTCTTTAATTCAAGGTACATCTTCCTTATGTTATACTATGCATGTTATAATTCGATGATTGGTCCCAAAACTATCTACTAATATGTTCTTTGTTGTACAACTTGTGTTGAACATGGCCTAATGATATGTAGGCTCAAAAGATGGGATAATTAACTATGATTGAGTTTAAGGTTAGTTATTTTTATAAGTTCTCTTCATTGCAATGAAGTATTAATATGTAGCCTAAGAAAGGGGGTGAATTAAGTTTCTACAAATTTTCATAACACAAGATAACCAAGTAGTTTCTAAGAACAAATAATGTAAATAAGAGTGAGAGAAAGAAAAAACAAATACAAGCTTTATAATAGTTTAGCATAACTTTTGTCTACGTCTACTCTTTCAAGTTCCAGTTGAAGATTCCATTATGAACAAGTCTTGAAATTTCAAACTCAATTTATTACTAATGAGATTTTAAGAACTCCTTTGAACATTATAAGTGATTTACTTCCAATCACTCAACCTTGCTATACTTAAGAACAAACCTTAAAATTAAAGACTCAATTTATAGCAAAAAGGATTTTTTTGTTTTTTTTGCCTCTTTAAACTTTGTAAATAATTTCACTTCCAAATCACTCAATTTTACATTTAAGTGAAAGATCACTTCTTTAACTCTTTTTTAACAAGAGAATAATTTTAAAAGTAAAATTATACCTCAAATGGTTCTTAACAAGAGAGACCATTACAAATGAAAGAAATAGGTGTATAATATGTATTTGTAGCAATTTTTAAGTTCAAATTTGATTTTAAAATGTGAAAGATGTTTGTAAGCACTTACAATGTGAGAGAAATGTTCAAAATCTTTTATCAATATGTGTAATACTTATATTCATTGTAAGAATTCAAAAACTATTCAAGTAAGGCCAATTTTTTGAAAATTGAAAAACCCTAACACAAAATGAACGAATCCGTGGATCAATTCTTGAAATGATTGACTATTTTAGGTAAACAATCAGTCTGTTCAAATGAACCAATACTTAAGTTCAGTTAACCAATTGGACGATTCAAATAACAAGTTAACTAGTTTGGTATCTTTTAGTAATACATTTTGTTTTAAAAAATTTTAAAAATCTTGTAAATTGACCCCTTATTTAATTTTGAAAATTTTGCAACTAGGTCCAAAATCTAGGTTTTCAAAATTTGCAAATACGTCCATTTAAAGTAACTTTTAATTTGATATTTTAAATACATCCACTTTCAAGTATGAATGTTAAGAGAAAATTTGAGCTTGACAAATTAATACAATCACATACACGCAAGCACCTAACAAATATTTTATAAATATTGTCCTAAGCTTGTAACTTGATTTTAGGCTTTAGTTTCTTTGAAAAACTTCATCTAGAAGTTTAGCATTTTGTTATCATCAAAACTAAAGCTTGTGTGACACTAAAGTCAACAATATTCCCTTTTTTAAGGATGACAAAATAATTGACACTTGTAGAGAATTTCTTTTTAAATAGGGAAGCCCTCCATTTTTCGAAATAAAAAATGCTTCCTCTACACAAGTAAGAAAACATACAAGGAAAAGAGAACTTTTATTTCTAAAAAAAAAAATCGCAACTTCATAGGATACTCTACCTTTATTGCATAAATAATCTATAAGATAACAACATTTTCTCTCCAATCATAACATCATCAATTGTACAAGATATTTCTCACCCTTTGGCAGCATTAAAATCAAATATAGCACGAGACATGAAAACAATAAATAGCCAAAAGACAAACATGTAAAACATGAAGTAAGAGATAAATAACCATTAAAATCCAAAGTACCAGCCAAAAATATGAAGTGAAATAAAATAATATAAAATAACATAAACATGAAGAGAAAATAAAAATGAAGATGAACAAAGACAAGTGTCTAAGGATCAAGGATGATAAGAAAATTGTCTAAAACATCAATTTTTATGGAAACAAACTTGGATTGAAGGATTTTGAGGGATTGAATGTAAGAGAGTAATTGAGAAAAGAGAGAGACAAAAGGAGAATGCAACTAAGGAAGGTAACAAACTGGTACTTTTTATACATGGAGCAAATTGTCAACCTTTTTAATGAATCGGTAAGCCAAGTCATCTTCTAGCAAACAGATCAACTTTTTTAGGAACTGTTTTGACTAGTTGAAAGTCATTAGCTATGCATTTTTAGATTTTGAATCAGTTAGTCATTTCCTTTGACCCGCTTGACCTTTTTCTCTCAAGTTCAGCTTCAATGAGTTTTTACAAGGTTTTTTTTATTATCATTTTTTTGTAACCACAAGAGCATTTCATCATTTCTTTGCTTTAGATCATTAATATTCAACTTAAAAAGGAGAAGAAATGTTAACCATAACCGATCAAATTTATTTTCCCGGTCATTTATGCAAGGTATGATAATGTTAACCGTGGAATGAATAAAATGTATGAAAATATCAAATATGTAAGACCCTTACATAAAAGAAAAACAAACATTATAAATTTGCAAGATTCCAAGTTCTTATCTTAGAGAATAAAATTTATTTTCAACTAGGGTTTTGTGAAAATGTCAACTAATTATTTATCCATATGTATGAATTCCATAGAAATATTCCCATTCTATCCATAGCTGTTAAGAAAATAGTGACATATACATTTTTCTTTAACCGTAAGCCTTTCACTGACATATACCTTCTTCTATATAGAAAAAATGATTGCTAAGAATAATTACTTTTCACTGTTTGTTAATGGTCATAAAACCATCTTACATGTAATGGTGTTGGCGGTATTCTATCCGGTGGCATAAAACCAATGTGTGGTTCTGTTATGTTATATTTGGTTGACATGTCCAGTTTTAGATTGGTGTAATAATCTCTTCTACTAGACTTGAGACCCCATAACTTAATGTGGTAAGGCTTCACTCACAATGATATGCGTTGTGCGATATGACTTCCCACCTTTTTTTTTTCGCAAAATGAGGCATTTATTTGGGAGTAAAAGGAAGAATTAAAATTGAGGTTTCGACTGTCTCTTGTTCTAATTTTGGTTAGCACTACCTCTAGTATATATTAATGTAAAACTCAAAGTTCAACCCACTTAGGTAGAAAAGTCACGCAAGATTTCATTTTCATTTCTTCCTCTCCATGTTAAACTTAGGCGCTCAAGTAGCTGCTTGGCGTCAGTCGAATGCACAGCTTCTATTTTGTGTAAGAAGAAGACAAAAACAGACGCTCGAACGGCCAACAAGTGGAGGTTGAGCAACTACATTTTGCCTCCCTTCTTACTATTCACATAATAACCAAAATTTTATCTTTTGGTAGGGGTTAAATTGCAATGAATTTTAAACTTAATTGATAAACTTTAGAATTTTTTTTATTATTCTATAATTTTAAAACAACTGTAGGTCGTTTCATAATTTCATAAAAGTTTTCTATAAGTACCCCAACTTGCACAATTTTCATAATTTCCCCAAACTTTCTCTCCAGTCTTAATCCACCCAAATTCTAGCCAACCTCCTATGAACCACTTCCTGACCTCCAATCGATGCTATTTTCGACCTCACGCAATCTTCTCAATGTACCATTTTTTTGCTATTGATTTCATCTCAATCTGATTTACTATGCCTTATCATAAGCTAGTTCAAAGTTTGGATGTTTCTAAAAATTGATTTTTTGACCAACTCTGAATCCCCTTATGAAAATCAAGCATACAGTGAACTCTCAACGATGAATAGAATAAGATAATTAGAAGGATTGAACTCAAAACTCACTGGAATCTCCTCTTTGACACTGTCGAATTTTAACATTCAAGCTTGATTTTCGATGAACAGTGCATCATACGAAGAAACTGACACCATTGTTGGACTCAAGATACCAAAAACCATCCGAGAACTAAGACTAATCACCTGAATCATCAAAAAATTTGGCTTTGCCGCCATTGATTGCCATTGACCGGTAGACTTGACCAGTCAATTGTTAACTTTGGTCGAACCTACATTTTTAAGTGATTTGAACCTTATTTTCAATGCCGAAGACATCTGTTGAACTCATTTCGATGAAAGAAATCTAACGGTGATCTCAAAAATTCCTAACGACATTTCAAACCTAAAGCACGTAAATCAAGACAAATAAAGTAAGGATTCTGTCACTTACCTAATTGTTATTTTTAAATTCTAATATTTAATTTGTATATATTTGCAAATGTTTTGATTATGATGATGACTTAAAATTGAATTTATATTATTTAAAATTTTATTATGAATTTATACTATAAAATATTGGGTGACACGTCTTGCAGTTATGGCATGTCGAACTTGTATGATTTTATCTCTTTTATGTTGATATTGTCTGTATGGTATAAAAAGTATATATTGTATAGTTTTGATATATAGTATGCAGGATGGGTTTTATCAATTTTACGCTATTATGTTGCCCAAATTTTATTATATATTGCATGTTGTTCGTATTATTTGTGAAAGAGACGATGAGAAAGTGTCTTTAGATATGGATAAGGCAATGAGGGAGTGTCTATCCATATCGTTAGAATGACGGAGGAGTATCCTTGAAACTTGAAATCGGCAAGTTAGATTATGTTACTTATAGGTTAGTCATGGTTAATTATTATGTATGTTACCTTATAAACGTATATATGATTTTAAAATAACAATTTATGCATCATATGGTTTAATAAAAATAGACAAATAGCTTTACTAACCATGCAGACTTCGAGTAAACCAATTAGGTAAGTGATATACATCCTTACTGAATATAGTAGTTTTGCTCACCCCTCCTTCTTCTTACCTCTTTCAAATCAAGCTCAAGTTGACTTAAACAATGATAGGTAGCTTAGTTTGCAGACACATAGAGACACCTTGAGTGAACTTAAAACTACTTAAGTTTAAGAATGGATGTGCTGACTTGTAATAAAATTTATCAAACATTGAATTATATCGTGATGCATGACCTGTATAGACCATTTGATTTTTATTTTATTGTTCAAAGATGTTGACAAGTGTTCACATTATCCTGTAAAAAATATTATTTTTTTCTTTATTTTTATATAGTCTTCTTTGATTTGTTTATAAGACCCCAGGGCATTTTTATTTTGACTTTGATTGGTAAAACATCTATTTTAAATTTTTAACTTTTTAACTCAAATATCACTAATCCCGACATTGGGGCGTGATAACATTTTTGGTATTAGAGCCATGGTTTTAAATTCCTAGAAGTGTGACACCTAATGTGTCAGAGTAACAAGCTAATTTTGGGCAAATGACCGTTATGTTAAAAACTTCTAGGAATCTGCCAAACTTTATAGGAACACAAAGTAATGATGAACGTAAGGTTGCAATGCTTAAGAAATATATGAAGCTGAAGCTGCCAACATTCATAGAACAACCTGATCCATAAGCAGCTAAGAGATGGCTCAAGGCTATTAAGAAGAAACTTGATACTCTTAGAGTGCCACGTGATTTTAGAGTAGGGTTTGCAACTTATTTGCCTAAGGGTTTTGCCAGGGAATGGTGGTACATGATGAGAGACTTATATGATGTTCTTAATATGGCTTAGGAAGAGTTTGAAGAGCTTTTTAGGAGTCATTATATTTCTAATAATTATCGCTATAGTATAATTGTTAAATTCCATTGTTTGGAATTAGAAAATATGACAGTTGCTTTGTACCAAGCTAGATTCATTGAGTTGTCTTGCTATACTCCACATTCAATTGTAGACCTTGTGGAGAAGTGTGTGAAGTTTAAAGATGGATTAAGGGCCAAAAAAGTAGAGGTTGCTTATGCATTTGTTGATTTTACTGAACTAGTTTCGGCGACCTAAAGAGTAAAGGCTGAACTAAATCAGACATATGAAAAGTAGAAGGGCTTAAACTTAAGAAATAAGAGTAAAAAGGTTACAATGAAGGGGAATTGGCAAACTCAAAGTCCTCAAGATAGTGGTATGAGTGGTAGCAATAGGGGATCGTCAGGAAGTAATCATTACCAGCCTTATACATGCTATACATGTGGAAAACCTGGTCACTTGAGGAGACTTTATCCTCAAAACCAATATCAGTCTCTACTTTCTTTTAGGGGACCTTAAGGGAGTAAAATAAATTTAATGTCTTAGGGAGGACATGGAAGCCATAGTAGGGCATTTCAATTCTACGCTGGTCCTGCGAGTCAAACTTCTGCTACTTAACCATCATAGTACCATTCTGGCTATTACCCTCAATTTAGACCTCAAAGATTAAGATTTTAATAGTATCAAAGTGTACTTCAAACCTCATAGAATTAAGGGAGTCAAGATAGCCAAAATCTTTAAAGCATTGGAGTAAGCTTGAGTGGTAGATAATCGAGTCAAAATTGAAGAAATAAAGAAAAAGGGAAGGTAACTAGTCAAGGCTTTATAGTGACGGGCTCAAAAGCTCATTTTAATAATGTTGTGGTTAACGGTGTGATTTTTCTCTCCCATACTTGGGCTCACATTCTATTTAATTCAAGTACTACCTGTTCATTTATATTTATATTGTTTACATGTATATTGGGTTTAGGAGTTGAATCTTTTAGCCTATCTTTGCTTTTGAACACCACAATAAGAGGTTCTTATGAAATATTCTCTATTTGTAAGCCTTATTGTATGGTTATTGGACACTATAAGTTGATTGTCTATTTTATTGTGATACCTATATATCAATTTGACATGATATTAGGTATGGATTGGCTATCTTATCATTGACCAGTGATTGACTACTACAATAAAAAAGTCACATTTTAGAAAAAGAATGAAAAGTTAATGATTTATCAAGCCAGTTTGGATGTGGAGTAACCTAATCCTATTCATAAGGCGCATATTAGTGGAAGAAGAATCTAGAGTATTCTAGATACTTATATGTGATGAAAGGTGTGTTAGTTACAGGCAAACAAACACCTTTCATATCTATAGTCAATAACTTTCTATGCGTTTTTCCTTATGAGTTACTTGGATTACTACTAAATAGAGAGATTAAGTTTTGTATTGATTTGCTTCTAGGTACTTCTCCAATTTTTATACCTTTATAACTTATGGCTCTGAAAGAATTATCAAAATTGCGAAATCAATTGTAAGAATTATTAGACAAAGGATTCATATGCCCTAACGTTTCTTCCTAGAGAACTACTGTGTTGTTTGCTAAGAAGCATAATGGTTCATTGCAATTGTGTGTTGATTATTGACAGTTGAACCAGGTTACAATCAAGAATAAATATTCGTTACCTCAAATTAATCAGTTATTTGACCAGTTGGGTAGTTTAAAATACTTCTCTAAGATTGACTTAAGATCAAGATACCATGAGCTAAAGATTAAAGATGAAAATATTCCAAAGACAGCTTTTAAAATCCCAATATGGACATTTTGAGTTCTTGGTTATGCCATTTGAATTAATCAATACTCTTGCAACTTTTATATGTTAGTATATACCTTAAATCCAATAGTATTTTGAATGTTTGACACATTTGTATCATAATATTTTTATTTATATATTTTATTTAATTATTTCATTATTACATATTTGTGTATTTAATAAATATAATAATACCTTTAGAATAGCAAATTTAATTAGTTAAATACTATTCTTAAATGTCCGTAATTAAGTATTATTGTGAATAAGCCAGCAATAACGTATGAAAACTAATATTTGTAGTGACTGATAATAATATATGTGTATTATAATATGAGATATCAAGTTAACACATGAGTACAAGTTAGTGACCTAATGTACTGAACTGACTAATTATGAGAATACTACTTGAATTATTATATGAGTGTTATAAACGATTCTCATAGTAATAATAGTGTATGTGATCCTTGGACTTCAAATCACTATAGTTCCTAACATAGATAATGATACATTTTGATATTTTCAAATGTCATCTGTAATAAGATAGACTATAAAAAAATAATTAAATAATCATAACTTGTATAGAAAAATATGTGTGATCAAAATAGAATTTGTTCCTCTTATATAATGAGAGTGATATCTTAAACTTTTGATTGAGTAAAATTTTGAAAATATATGACATGCTCAAATAAATTAATATGTGATATTGACTTTATTTGATTGAATAAGTTTATTCAAGATATCAAAAAAATATAATTGAACTATACGATAATAACACATTTCATGTCTCGTGTTAAATTAAGATGTTTAGGATAAAATGATTGAATTATACGATAACATTAGTCATGAATAAGATAATGTCAATCCATTAATATTTTTATCACTTGGGTAATTCTAATGTATTGTTAGACACTGTTTATTACTTATAATATTAAAATTAGATTTTAATATTACTGTCAACGTTACAAAAACTTATTGAGTCACACATTAAGACCGAAAATATAATATATATATATATATACACACACACACACACACACAATCCTAAATGAGTTTAGGATTCATTGAATTGTTTGAGTTTTAATTTTGACTAAATTCATTATGTAATGATTGGACTAAATTTATTAGTACTTATTTTACTAAATAAATTAGTACTTACTTTACTAAATAAATTAGATTTTATAAGAAAACTAAATCAAATAGTTTAAGTCAAAATTGAAAACTTAAATAGTAATATATAAATATGTTATATTTACGTTTTTAAAAATATACCTAAAATTTGTTTTTGCGTATTTAGTTTTGAGAAAAGAAGAATGCACAAAATATCATGTACTCAAATCATAAGAGTTAGCACTCTGATTAGATTCTCAATCATGTGAATACCATTAAAATGCAGAGGAATTTGATCTGTGTTCATGATTTAACAAAGATAATTTAATTAGAAGTTTGTACGTATTTATGGTATTGAAATATATACATATCATAGATTTTGAAAAGTAAACTATTTTGTTTTGTATAATTATGCTGTATGTTTATGTGCTGATTTATTAATAGTTGTATAAGAGCCAACTTCCAAATAAACCTAAATGTTTTTCTTTGTATATGAGTTCATATTAATGCATTACGACGTATGATTATGACTAAATATGGTTTTAGTTATTTTTCTTTATATATAAATTTATATTAATGTGTTACTTCATGTGATTATGATTAAATATGGTTTTAGTTATTTTTCTTTGTAAATGAGTTCATATCAATGCGTTACGGCATGTGATTGTGACTAAATATAACTTTAGTCATTTTTCTTTATATATAAGTTCATACTAATGCGTTAGGTACATGATTGTGACTAAATGTAATTTTAGTTGTTTTTCTTTGTATATAGTTTATATTAATGCATTATAGCATGTGATGACTAAATATAACTTTAGTCATTTTTTCTTTGTATATGAGTTCATATTAATGCATTACGACGTTTAATTATGACTAAATATGGTTTTAGTTATTTTTCTTTATATATGAGTTTATATTAATGTGTTACTTCATGTGATTATGATTAAATATGGTTTTAGTTATTTTTCTTTGTATATGAGTTCATATCAATGCATTAGAGCATGTGATTGTGACTAAATATGACTTTAGTCGTTTTTCTTTATATATAAGTTCATATTAATGCGTTAGGTACATGATTGTGACTAAATATAATTTTAATTGTTTTTCTTTGTATATAGTTTATATTAATGCATTATAGCATGTGATGACTAAATATAACTTTGGTCATTTTTTATTTGTATATGAGTTCATATTAATGCATTACGGTATGTGATTATGACTAAATATGGTTTTAGTCATTTTTTTTTTTTTTTTGTATATGAGTTTAAATTAATGTGTTATGACATGTGATTTTGACTAAATATAACTTTAATCTTTTTTCTTTGTATATGAGTTCTCATTAATGCGTTAGGTATGTGATTATGACTAAATATGGCTTTAGTCATTTTTTATTTTGTATATGAATTCATATTAATACGTTATGGCATATAATTGTAACTAAATGTAATATGATTTAATATTTATGAATGTATGTTTTATTGAGCATGGTGCATATTTATGGCCCAAAAGACCAATGTGATTGGATTGATAAAATTGCAATCAATTACATTTGATAAATTTGTATTTACTTTAAGATTAGAAACATCAATTTGATATGGGCTATAAATATGTAATGTTTATTTTCTTGTTATGTATGAGATGCATGATATAGAAAAATATATTTAATATATGTATGAGATGCATGATATAGGAAGAATTAGTTAAATAAACGTATGGGTAAACCAATATATGAGATACATGATGTACAATGAAATGATGAAATTGTTTCCAAAATTAAAATTCTTCGTAATTAAAATATTAAGTCAAGTCTTCCAATGAAAAACACTCGTCTGTGTGTGGTTGCCAAAGTAAGGTACCATACCAATCTTGGTGAGGTGTGATGAGATAATAGTTATATCCAAATTAATGTCATTAGGTTAGACTTAACTAAGTCATTTTAATAGAATTGAGAACCTAAAAGCAATGAATTGGGTATACTTTATTAGATAGACTAAAACAAGTGTTGTTTACCCAATATCCAAAAATTGCATATGATGCAACTGACAAATGTTGCCCATTTAAATAGTTAAATTTTGGGTGATTAACCAAAACTAACTCAAGATAAGGTGAAATATAGATCTTGGGTCACTAGAAAATTCTAATATGAAATTTTTTGAATTGATAGTGAGGGTTATTAATTTGAAAAAAAATAGTAAGAGTAATATTTAATTAAAATTTGATTAAATGTATTATTGCATGACACTTATTTTGTATATTATATTGTAGATTATTATTATGGTATCAAATAACACAAACACATTATTATTGCGATTAGTCTTTGCGAAGGACGAATTTAATAAGACAAACTTCCTTGATTAGTATAAAAACTTGAGGATAATCCTCAAGTAAGAAAAAAATTTTATGTCTTAGAGTAATTTATATCTGAGCCACTTGTTACTAATGCCCCATGAACTGAGAAGGATACTTATAAGAAGCATCAAGATAACGCTTTAGATGTCTGTGGCCTCATGTTAGCTACGATGATACCACATCTTCAAAAACAACATGAGGAAATACAAGCATTTGATATGATCAAGCACCTCGAGAAACTCTATCAAGGGCAAGTATGCCAAGAAAGGTATGATATCTCCAAAACCTTAGGTCAGTGTAAAATTTCAGAAGAAACCCCAATTGGTGCTCATGTACTCAAGATGATTGGGTATATCGAGAACCTAAAAAAATAAGGATTTCTTTTAGGTCAAGAGTTGGCTGTTGATGCTATTTTGTAATTGTTGCCAAATAACTATAGTCAATTCATCATGAATTACAATATGAACAATTTGACAAGAGTCATCTTCAATTGCTAAGCATGTTATGAACAATTTGACAAGAGTCCTCTTCAATTGCTAAGCATGTTATGAACAATTAAAGCATATATAAAGAAGTCTAAACCCGTATTGATGTTACAAAGGGGCAAAAAAAAGTTTAAGGTAAAGGGTAAGAATAAAAAGGATAATAAGAATAAAAATAAATCTAAGCTCAATGTATCTGCACTAAAATCGAAAGGTAAAGAACTTAAATAAGGAACATGCTTCCATTATTGTAAGACCATACATTGGAAAAGGAATTACAAAATCTACTTGTAAGATATAAAGAAGAAGAGAAGTGAGTCTTTTACTTCAATTAATTTTGTTATAGAAATTAATTTGTTTACTTCCACATCATGGGTATTAGATACCGAATGTGGTTCTCACATTTGTCTTAATATACAGAATCTTAAAAAAAGTAGCACATTGGCAAAGGGAGAAGTAGACCTACACATAGGAAATAGGGCAAAAGTTGCTTCATTAACTAGAAATATTATTTCAATTTCTTGTATAGACAAGATTAATTATTCATTTATAATAAAGGACAAATATTATTCTATTTATTTAAATGAAATACTTTATGGCAGTGCATATTTGATTAATAAACTTTAAATTTTAAACCTTGATATACCCATTTACAACATAAAAACTAAAAGAATTAAATTAAATGATTCAAATTCTACTTATCTCTGGCATTATCACTTGGGCCATATAAAATAAGGTTTGTATTTTCAAACTCCATAAAGATAGGTTTTTGGACTCATTTGAATTTAAATCTTATGAAGTATATGAATCATGTTTATTGAAAAAGATGACTAAAGTTCATTTCACTGGTCATAGTGAAAAGGCAAGTGAGTTATTAGGCCTCATACATAGTGATGTATGTGGGCTTTTCAACACACAAGTTAAAAGAAGATATCAATACTTCATTACATTTATTAATGACTTTAACAAATATAGCTATGAATATGTTTTAAAACATAGTCAGAATCTATTAAAATGTTCAAAGAATTTAAAAATTAAATACAAAATCAACTTGGTAAAAGTATTAAAATAGTTTAATGAAATTGAGGAGGTGAATACTTAAACCAAGAATTTTACGATCATTTGAAGTAATGTGGAATAGTTTCACAATTTACTCTTCTTACTCCACTATAGTGGAATTGTATATTTGAGAGGAGAAATCAAACCTTATTAGATATGATTCATTTTATGATGAGTCATGCAAATCTTTTAGTATTTTTTTAGAGGACATGTTCTAGAAATAGCTGCATTCATACTAAACCATATTTCATCTAAATCAATTCAAACCGCATTTAAATGTCATCTGTAATAAGATAGGTTATAAAGAAAATAATCAAATATGTTATAATTTGTATAAAAGAATGTGTGTGATCAAGATAAGATTTGTCTTTCCTATATAAGATGAGAGATATTTTGGGCTTTTTGATTGAGTAAAATTTTGAACAATGTATGGCCAGATTTAAATAAGTTAATATGTGATATTGACTTCATTTGATATAATAAGTCTACTCAGAATATTAAATAAATATAATTAAATCATATAAGGATGACACACTTCATATTTTATGTTCAATTAAGATATTTAGGATAAAGGGATTAAATTAAAAGATAACATTGGTCACGAATAAGATAATGTCAAATTACTGGCATTCTTATTACTTCCTGGACCCGAAAGGATCATGAGAAACACTTGGACATTGCCTTGCAGACTCTAAGAGACCATTAATTATATGCTAAGAGAGAGAAATGTGATTTTTAGATGACATAAGTTAAGTTTTTAGGGCAAGTGGTTTTTGAAGACAACATATTGGTAGACCTGGCTAAGATAGAAGCTATACTACAATGGGCGATGTTTAAGAATGTGTAAAAAATACGAAGCTATCCTGGCTTGGCGGGTTATTATCGGCGTTTTGTTAATAACTTCTCTCAAATTGCTATGTTATTAAGTATATTAATGAAAAAAGAAGTCAAGTTTGTTTGAAATGACAAGTGTGAAGAAGTCTTTTTATAATTTAAAAAAAGATTGACAAGTGCACCAATGCTTGCTATGCCAAACCCTAATCCACCATACACCATATATACATATGCTTTACCTATTCCAAATGATCTAGAACTTAAAGATGCTATCATGTCAGAAGCATATCGATCTAAGTTTTCTGTGCATCCAAGAGGCACAAAAATGCATAGGGACTTTAAAAGGCAATATTGGTGGAAATGAATGAAACGTGATATGACTGAATCTGTAACTCATTGTATAACTTGTCAGTAGGTAAGATTGAACATCAAATAACAACAGCGATGCTACAACCTTCACCTATTACTGAATGGAAGTTGGGCCACATCACAATGGATTTTGTGACGGGTTTACCAAAGACACAGCAAAGGTATGATACAATTTGGATAGTGGTTCACCGATTAACCAAATTTGCATGCTTTATCCCTATTAATACCAATTATTTGAGGGTGAAGCTTAGCAAGATATACATGAATTAGATTATCCATCTACACAAAATTTCTATGTCTATAGTTTCTAATTAGAACCCACTGTTCACATTTAACTTTTGAAAAAGTCTACAAAATGCTTTGGGTACAAAGCTAAACTTTAGTGCTACTTTTTACCCCCAAACAAATGGTCAATTTGAAAAGGCCATATAGATATTTGAAGACATGCTTAGGGCTTTTATGATCGATATTCAAGGTAGCAGAAGTGATCGTTTATCACTAGTGGAGTTTGTTTATAATAACAGACACCAACATAGCATTGACTTAACTACTTATGAGGTGTTGTATGGTAAACCTTGTAAATCTCTACTATGTGAGACTAAAGTATGAGAACATATTTCTCTTGGGCTATAATTAATACAAGAGACTATAGAAAAGATCCGCTTCATAAGGGATCGATTGTGAATAGCTCAAAGTTGACAAAAATGTTATGCTAGTCAAAAGATAAGACCATTAGAATTCATGGTGGGAGAATATGTCTTTTTAAAGATTGCGCCTCGTAAAGGTATATTTTAAATTAGCAACGAGGTATATAGGACCTTTTGAGATTTTTAAGAGAGTAAGCCAAGTTGCGTAAGCATTCCATGTTTCTATCTTCAGGAAATACCAATCTGATTCTTCTTATGTTATTTCATGGATTAAAGTCCTTATCCATTGAAGTGCAACCTATGATCAAACACCAACAGAAATATTAAATCAAAAAATCACTATTCTTCATAGAAAAGAAATTCCCCTACTTAAGGTGTTGTGGCAATCTCATGGGAATGATGAGGCTGCATTAGAGCTCAAGAATGAAATGTGAGAAAAGTATCCGTACCTATTCAACTTTTGAGTTAGCTGCACAAAATTTGGAGGACAAAATATTTTTTAAGCGGTGAGAATTGTCAAGCTTGGGCGCTCAAGTGGGTGTTAGGCATTAGATAAGCACCCAACTTCTGTTTTGCATAAGAATAAGACAAAAACAGGCACTCGAGCGGCCAAAAAATGAAGGTCAAGTGGCTACATTCTACCTCCCTTCTTACTATTCATACAATAACCTAAATTTTGTCTTTTAATGCAAGTTAAATTGTAATGAATTTTGAACTTAATTGATAAACATTAGAATTTTTTTGATTATTTTGTAATTTTAGAAAGATTATAGGCCATTTTGTAATTTTATAAAATATTTCTATAAATACCTCAACTTTCACTATTTTTATAATTTCCCCAAACTTCCTCTCTTTAGTCTCTCTCCACCCAAATTCCAACCACGCTCTGATGAACCACTTTTCAACCTCCAATTGACACCATTTTTGACCTTATGCGATCTTTTACGTACTAGTTCTACAATCGTTTATTTCATTTCAATCCAATTTACGATACCTGCCAAAAGCCTGTTTAAAGTTTTAACATTTTTAAAAATCAACTTCACCTATGAAAACCGAGCACACTGGTGAACTCCCCACGACAAGTAGCACAAGATAATTGGAAGGATCGAACTCAAAGCTCACTGGAATCTCCTCACCGACATCTCCAGAGTTTGAACTTTTAAGCTCAATTTTCAGCAAACAATGCATCATACAGAGAAACTGACACCATCGTTGAACTAAAGATGTCAAAATCTATCCAAAAGTTAAGGCCCATCGCCTGAATCACCAAAAAATTCAGCTCTACTGTCGTTAACCATGTTGACTAATGAAGTTGACTAGTAAAAGGTCAACCTTGGTCAACCTACATTTTTGAGTTATTTAAACCTCATTTTTAATATTGAAAACATCTGTTAAACTCATTTCAATGAGAGGAATCCAATGGTGATCTCAAAAATTTTCAATGACATTTCAAACTCAAAATGCGCAAATCAAAGCGAACGAGATGGGGATTATGTCACTTATCTAGTTGTTATTTTTAAATTTTAATATTTAATATGTTTATATTTGCAAATGTTTTGATTATGGTGATGACTTAAAATTGAATTTATATTGTTAAAAATTTTATTATGAATTTATACAATAAAATATTAAGTAGCACGTATTGTAGTTATGACATGTCGAACTTGTATGAGTTTATCTATTCTGCCTTTATATTAACTGCATTGTATAAAAATAAATATATCGTATGATTTTGATATAAAGTATGCAAGATGGGTTTTCTAAATTTAACACTATTATGCTACCCAAAATTTTATTACATATTGCATGTTTTTTGTATTATTTATGAAAGAGATGATAAGAAAGTGTCTGTAAATGTGGATAAGATTATGGAAGAGTGTCTATCCATATTGTTAGGATGATAGGGGATTGTCCCTGAGTATGTAGGGAACGACGGGAAAGCGTTCTTTAAACTTGAAACCAATAGGTTAAAGTATTTTACTTACAACCTAGTCGTGGTTAATTATTATGTATGTTATCTTATATACATATATGTGATTTTAAAATAATGATTTATGCATTATGTGGTGTTATAAAAATTGGCAAACGGCTTTACTAACCATGCAAACTTCAAATAAAGCTAATTAGGTAAGTGATATGCATCTTTATTGAGCATAGTAATTTTGCTTACTTTTCCTTCTTCTTACCTCTTTCAGATCAAGCTCAAGTTGACTTAAATAGTGAAAAGTAGCTTAGTACGCCGATAAGTAAAGACACCTCGAGTGAACTTAAAACTGCTCAAGTTTAGGTATGGATGTGTTGACTTGTAATAAAATTCATCAAACACTAAACTATGTCGTGATGCATGACTTGTATGGACCATTTGATTTTTCTTTATTTTATATGGTCTTCTTAGATTTGTTTGTAAGACTTTGAAACATTTTTATTTTGACTTTGACTGATAAAACTTCTATTTTGAATTTTTGACTTTTCAACTCAAACGTCGCTAACCCCAACTTTGGGGTGTGATACTCCAAATGTAAATTTATCATATAACTATATTCTTTGCTTCATGGAAAGGAACAAATTAGCTAGAATCTTGAAGGAATTTAGAACATATCTTTCATTAACATATTGGTGAGACGCGATACAACTAGTTTTTACTTGTTCAACCATGATCTTCCAAGTAATATGAATTGTGTCACATTGACGTCTAGCAAGACTAGTGTATGGACAACATTAAGATTTACAGCATGCGCACTTTTAGGTTTAACGAGATATATCACTCAATGAACTCCAAAATTTTTGCCAATCCATTAATTTTCAATCTAGTTTTGGTTATAAATCTTACCAAAAAATTTACAAATTTTAGCACAACTAAAGGCACAATATTTAGTGACAATAAAGGCTCTCCAGATTGGTATGTTGTTGATTTCTACTACATGGTACAAAGGACGTTGAGAATTCAAATTTTGTACCTCTATATTCTCGTCTATAAAAACTATTGCATTAGTGGTCTGCAAGTAAGCAAGGTTGATTTTTGCATCACTAGTATAACACTTAGGTCCATACTATGCAATGACGTTGATTATCAAAACCTAGCTCACATTACAATTCAAACCCAACGAAAAAGTCAATCATTTACTAAGAACCAAAGTGCGTAATTGTGACATCTGAATATAGGTAAACCATAATTTTTATTATTTCTTGTCCCTGAAAATATTTTATAAAGTTCATTGGAAGAAAACTGGGTGAAAATCTTGTAAACGGGTCATTTTGTCGAGTAGGGACAAAATAATTTTTTTTACCTAAAATTATGGTCAAAGTAAGTTTTAATCACAAAAAAAGTTTTAGAACTTCATAAATATAATATTGGTAAATTTAATTTTAATTCGGGATGCATTTGGTATATTTTTACGAAGTCAAGGATATAAAGGACAAAAGAGTCATTACGCCAAAAGTCAAAAGGACTCCGTCAGAATTCAATCACTCAGAATTCTTGTAAGTATTATAATAGAGTTTTATAATAAGAGATAGGCTGAATAACCCTAGAACGGCAAGAATCGCATTTTTGCTTGTAAAGGATGATTTTGCTAAAAAAGGAGAAATGGCCATTTCGCAAAGGAGCGAAAGGATTCTGCTAGAAATTAACCAACCAAAAATATTTTAAATAGTATAAATAAGATGTAGGAAAAAAGTATAGTTAAATGTGGATAAGAATTTTCCTAGAAATGGCAAAAAAGGATCGAAATAATATATTTTAAACAATAGGGGTAAAATGGTCTTTTTACAAGCAATCTGAAAATTATGTGGGGTTTAAAACTAATGAACTAAAATGAAAGAATCTGAAAATAACTGGAGTAACCTCATAATTTTTTTAGGAGTTAAATGTAAGTTTTGAAAAATTATTATGTAAGAGTATAATTTTCAAAAATATTAAGTTGAATAAGACTCTTTGACTTTTCAAAACTGGATCAATTAATCTTTTTCCTTCTCTCTCCTATCGTGAATCACTCTCTCCCTTCTCTTTTAAATTTTTTTAATTTTCTTCAAAAAATCAAGTAAAATCTCACAATCTGTCTGATTAAACGAGTTACCAAGGAAGGAAAAAAATTATTTTACACATTAAGAGTTTTAATTTGACAGTAAAAGTTTTTTATTTTATTAAGGTTCAATTTATAGATTTATTAAAAAGTGGTTTTGATGATGGTTTTATGGTTTTCAATGGTGATTTAGGTAGTTTTACGATGTTAGGAGGTTTACTCTAGTATTTGACATACTTTAAAGGTAAGGGAATATAATTTTCTTTTAGAAAATTTGTGATTGGTGGCTGATTTTGTGTAGGAATCGATTTGGAATTATATTTAGATGAGATTGGGTATAGGATAATGTGTAAAATGATGAGGATTTGAAAATTTCGTGAGTATTGGTGGAGATGTGCATTCGGCCATTTTTTATTGAGTCTCTAAATATTTGATTTTAATGTGTAATGATATATTTTAATGTGTTTATGTATTTTAGAGAGTAAATAAAATTAGTAGAAATTGATTTTAATATATAAAATGGAAGAATATTATAAAAAGGATAAAATAATAAATTTGAGTACTGTTTATTATGCCTTAAATAATATTTTTTTTCTATGATTATGTGTTACTAATTGTATGGTAAGGTAATAAAATTGATAAGAATTAATTTGGTTGGTTAAAATGGAAGAAAAATGAAAAAATGGTAGGATGAAAATTTTGACTATTATTTCGATGACCTTAATTATTATTTTATGGTATATTTATATGTTTAGGAATATGTTGTGAAACATTGAAATTAGTAGCATTTGAATTGGATGGACAAAACGAGAAAAAATTTTTAAAACCAGTAAAATGATAATTTTAATTACTATTGTGGATTGATATGTTATGTATGTATAATGCTTTATATAAATTGTTGAAATATGTGGATGAATTGTTATTATGACTGTGTGATCAGAGCATAATTAATAGAGTTTAGAATAGTTTATAATACTCTTAACGTTGCATGTTAATTATTATAATAATTATAGTAGTTATAATTACATGCATTGATATGATTATTCATTAACGGTGAATAGTTATGCAATATGTGTATCGTGATGGTGAAAATTGTAATAGTGATGGATAAATCCTAATAAATATAGTAAATTGGGTATTTGCGAATGTATGAGATTATATAAGTATTATGGATGTTTGGTTAAGTATCACTATCTACAGGTATATTATGCATTCATTATGTGAACAAATTTCATGTGCATGAAAATTTAGATTTAGACACTGTTTATCATTTCCGTGTGTATAAGTGTGTATATATGGTATTCATTGTGTATGGGTTAGGTGTACAATAGTTTTCGAAAATAAATGCATGGCTTTGGGTCATGTGATGTTAACTATATAACTATATTAATTATGGACCCAAATATTCAGACACCTCTTACACTCACTGGCTTGGTTATAGTCAGGTTATATGATCGATCATATATAAATATACGCTCAGCCCAATAGGCGAGTAATGTAAATGGGTGAGGGTTGTGTGGATTTATTTTGTGGCCGCAATCTATAACTGTGTTAATGTGACCGGTTAGATATTTGTCAGTAATTTATCAAAAATTTCATATAATATTGATTTCAAAATAGATATAGATTTATTTACATTTCATGCAATAATTATGAATTTTATGTGGATAATGACATGGATTGTATAGCTGGAGTGTTATTTATATTGTCAGATTATGTTAAAGGCAATATAGGTTTAATGACCTTTATACCATTAATATCGCATAGCATATGTGGTAAAGGAACAAATTTTGTAATAGAATGTTATATTTTCTTACTGAGCTATTTCACTCACCCTTTATGGATAGTAGTTTTATAGCCAAGTGGCGTAGCGGGATATTGATGCGAGCTCTTTGAAGCATTAACAGAGTTAGTATCTCTGTGATGATGGTCTTTTTGGTAATAATATATAAGTTTGCATATGCATGTATATATAAGTTGGTACACTGAATTTGTGTTTTTGAGTTACATATTATGAATTATATGTGTAACTAGGATATTATACATATCCAGCTTCCGTATATATACATATATATATATATTATTTTAGCTATAAATGTGTTCTTTGACTTAAAATGAATTCATGTTGTTTTCTAATACTTAATTCATGGGGTGTGTGTGTGTGTGTGTGTGTGTGTATTTAGATGATTATTATTTTTAGATTGGGTGCGTACTACCAAGTGACATATTACATCCTAAAGGTGGTTGCATGTGTATACATCAGTACTAAGGACAGTACTCAATAAGTACATTGGGTGAAAATAATGGTATAATCATAATTAGTGGCATACTTAAGTAGTATGTGACTGCTTAACTAGATATAAGTATGTGCGTGTGTGTAGGGGTATACCATATCGGTACACTGTTCGGTTATCCATTATATCAATACGCAACCTCTAATACATACTCTATCGATTTGACAAATATTTTATTTTAAATGGATTATATTTTAATTAATGGTTATGTGTAGATATTTATATTTTTATCATTGCAACAAAAGTGTCTATTATATATCTATATATATATATATATATCTTTATACTTTGAAAAAAAAAATTTACCAAATTTTATGCTATATGGTTGATTTTAGATATAGGGGTGTTACATTGGTAGTATCAAAGCATGACCTTAAATTTAGTGGGTTATGTCATATTATTATTATACATGCATATGTTTTAGGATGCCTTGTCATCTCAAAGTCGCATCCGAACCTGATAGTAGTAAGGATTTTATTACTTTATTACTTGTGTAAATATATAATTGAGTGAGCAATTAATAACGACTCTGTTTGTGAAGTCAAAATGCAAGGTACTCGTTTCGGGCATTATTAAGGACGAGAACAGGCCCGTGATACAAGGGCGACCCCGAATGTCGGTTAAGGGCAAGGTTGGTGAGACATCTACCCTGCCAGAGGTAACTGGTGCACCGTTTAATAAGGTTTTGTTATAGGGTATGATTGATAGGGTAGTGAGGGAGGCACTTGATAGGCGTACATTCAGAAATTCAGGTAGGCCTACTGTAGCAGACATACCGATCATTACTCTAGATATGGATAGAGAGAATGCGAAAGTAGAGGCGGTTGTTTATATGACTCAAACTACTCTGACTGGTTTGGGATCGATCTATAGTTTACTGTGACACTCAGATATAAATAAACCCTAATTTTTTTATTATCTCTTGTCTTTGGAAATGTTTTGTGGAGTTATTGGAAGGAGACCGAGTGAAAATCGATTGAATAAGTTATTTTGTCGGGTAAGGGTTAAATAGGAAGGAGACCGACAACTTAGCATGATGATTAGTAGCATGCAAGCTACGCGTATGTTAAGGAAAGGATGTATGGGGTACTTAGCTCATGTAGTGTGCAATAGTGCAGTATTAAGCCTAGGGATAATGGATATTCTCATAGTACGCGAGTTTCCTGATGTATTCCCCGAAAAGCTACCTAGGTTGGCTTCAAAAAGGGAATTGGAGTTTAGTATCGAGTTAGAGCCAGGGGCAACGCCGATTTCGAAGGCCCCATACCATATGGCACCAGCGAAGTTACAGGAATTGAAGAAACAACTTCAAGAGTTGCTGGATAAAGGATTCATTAGACCGAGCCATTCTCCTTGGGGAGCGCCCATTCTGTTTGTTAAAAAGAAGGATTGGTCCTTGCGGATGTGTATTGATTACTAGGAACTGAATAAGATGACTGTGAAGAACAGGTATCCGCTACCACGTATCGACGATCTTTTCGATCAGCTGAAAGGAGCTGTCGCGTTTTCAAAAATTAATTTGAGATCAGGATACCATCAAGTAAGAGTAGCAGAGAATGATATACCCAAGACTGCTTTTAGGACACGATATGGCATTATGAGTTCGTTGTGATGCCGTTTGGAGTGACTAATGTCCCAGCAGCTTTTATGGATTTGATAAATCGGGTATTTCACGATTGCTTGGATAGATTCTTGGTGGTATTCATTGACGATATTTTGGTGTATTCCCAATCTCGGGAAGAACATGAGCAACATCTCAGGTTTATGCTACAATGGTTGCGAGAGAAGCAGCTGTATGCCAAACTATCGAAGTGTGAGTTTTGGTTAGACCAGGTGGTATTATTAGGTCATGTGGTGTCCCATGAAGGTATTGCAGTGGACCCCAGTAAGATAGAGGCAATACTTGAGTGGCATAGACCGAAGACTGCTAAGGAGGTGCGGAGCTTTCTAGGTTTAGCCGGGTATTATAGGAGATTTGTACAAAGATTTGCAAGGATTGCCCGACCACTTACGGAGTTGACGAAACAAGGGGTAGTGTTTCAGTGGACTAATACTTGTGAGAAAAGTTTCCAGGACCTAAAAAAGCGGTTGACAACTATTCCCATCCTTGTTTTACCAAAGGAAGGAGTAGAGTATGATTTGTATTGTGATACTTCTTATCATGGTTTAGGCATTATGTTGATGCAGCAGGGAAGAGTGATAGCATATGCCTCACGACAGTTGAAAGACTATGAGACACGCTACCCTACGCATAATTTGGAGTTAGCAGCTGTGGTTTTTGCACTAAAGATTTGGTGATATTATCTATATGGGGTCAAGTGTAATGTATATACGGATCATAAGAGCTTGAAGTACTTTTTCAAGCAAAATGACCTAAATATGCGACAGCGTAGGTGGTTAGAATTGGTAAAAGACTACGACTGTGATATCAAATACCACCCTGAGAAGGCTAATGTAGTGGCAGATGCTTTGAGTAGGAAGGTCTCCATCGCTCATTCTAGTGTTCAGATGGGATCACTTCAGAAAGCTATGGATGACAGTTTTGAGATTGTGGTAAGGAGATTGGCAGGATTGAGTATTCGACCCACCATACTTGAGAAAATTCAAGAAAGACAATCGAGTGATCCCTGGTCCCAGGAGATGATACAGCAGGTTAGAGAGGGTCGAGAGACTGATTTTCAGATGGTCAAGGATATTCTCCAATTTAGAGGCCGTATATGTGTGCCAACAGACTCGGAGTTAAGAAGACAAATTTTGAGTGAGGCATATGATACACTTTACATTGCGCACCCTAGTAGTGTAAAGATGTACCAAGATCTGAAGAAAGGTTTTTGGTGGCACGGGATGAAAAGTGATGTTGGAGAATTTGTTGCACGGTGTCTAATATGTCAGCAAGCTAAAGCTGAGCATCAAAGACTTTCGAGATTACTACATCCACTTAGTATCCCTGAGTGGAAATGGGAGGACATTTCTATGGATTTTATAGTTGAACTACCAAGAGTACGAAGAGGATATGATGCTATTTGGGGAGTAATAGATAGATTGACGAAAACAGCTAACTTTATTCCGGTAAGAAGTAGTACGACTACTGAGCAATTGGCTCAGTTGTATGTACGAGAGATAGTGAGACTGCATGGTATACCCAAAACGATAGTATCTGATAGAGATACTAAGTTTGTATCAGCTTTTTGGGGCAGTTTACAAAGAGCATTAGGTACTCGACTAGCATTCAGTACAGCGTATCATCCTTAAACAGACGGTCAAACGGAGAGGATTAATTAGATATTGGAAGATATGCTTCGAGCATGCTGTATGGAGTCTCAGACATCGTGGAATGAGTTGTTGCCTCTAATAGAGTTTGCATCTAATAATAGTTACCAGTCGACTATTCAAATGGCTCCATATGAGGCATTGTACGGTAGACGATGTCGATCTCTGTTATATTAGGATGAGATAGGTAAGAGGAAGGATCTGAGTAAAGCCCTTGGACCGGATATGACTCAAAAGATTATTGAAGATGTTCGAATGATCCAAGAGAAACTAAAGCAGGCTCAAAATAGACAAAAGAGTTATGCTGATCTAAAGAGAAAGGATGTGGAGTTTCAAGTAGGAGACAAAGTATTTGTGAAGATTGCCCCTTACAAGCATGTAATTAGGTTTGGAACGAAAGGGAAACTTGCGCCTAGGTATATTGGGCCTTTTGAAATATTAGATCGAGTGGGCAAGGTGGCATACAGGCTGGCTCTTCCACCTAGCATGGACAGGATTCATAATGTATTTCACATTTCTTTATTTCGTAAATACATTAGTGACCATTCACATGTATTGGCACCTGATACAGTGGAATTGGAGGAGAGCTTGATTTATGAGGAGCAACCAGTTCAGATTCTGGATAGAAGGATTAAAGAGCTCCGAAATAAGCAAATTCCACTGGTTAAGGTTTTATGGAGAAATCATCAGGTAGAAGAGGCAACTTGGGAAGTGGAGCAGCAGATGCAAGAGCGATATTCTGAGTTGTTTGCTTAATTTCAAGGATGAAATTTCTTGTAAGGGGGGAGGAAATGTGACACTCAGATATAAATAAACTCTAATTTTTTTTATTATCTCTTGTCTTTGGAAATGTTTTGTGGAGTTATTGGAAGGAGACCGAGTGAAAATCGATTGAATAAGTTATTTTGTTGGGTAAGGGCAAAATAGTCTTTTCACTCAAAATTGAGGCCAAAGTGAGTTTTGTTCGCATAAAAAGTCTCAGAATTTTATAAATATTATGTTGGTATATTTAATTTCAATTCGAGACGCGGTTGGTATATTTTTGGGAAGTCAAAAATAAAAAGGGTAAAATCGTCATTTAATAAAGTTTTGATTGATCAAGCTAGATGTCAAGAATATAAATTAGTATGATAGAGTGTGTTAGAAGGAAAGATAAATCTTATAATCATAAGAATGCCAAAATTTCTATTTTGGACAAAAAGGGACAATTTTACTAAAAAGGGCAAAATGGTCATTACGTCAAGGGTCGTAAGGACTCTGCCAGATTTTGATCACTCAGAACTCTTATAAATGTTGTAAATAAGATATGAAAAAAGTGGAATTGAATCAGAATGTGAATTTCTCTATAAAGGATGAAAAATGACCAAAGTGACCAATTTTCTTTATTAGGGGTAAAATGGTCTTTTCACAAGGAATTAGAAGAAAAAGTGGTAATTAAAATTGATGGACTAAAGTGAAAGAATATAAAAATGGCTTGGGTAGTCTCATAATTTTCTTAGGAGCTAAATGCAAGTTTTAAAATATTTTTGGGCAATAGTATAATTTTTAAAAATATGAATTTGGATAAGATTGGTTGATTTTTCAAAATTGAAACAAAATTCACTTTTTCTTCTTCCTTGCCGTGAGATGCTTCTCCCTTTCTCTTTCAATTTTTTGGATAAAAATCAAGCAAAATCTTTTAATCCGTCCGATTAAACGCGTTACCGCAGAAAGAAAAATTGTTCTACGCGTCGAGAGCTTTAATCTGACGGTAAAAGTTCTTGATTTCACTAAGTTTCAATTTATGGATTTGTTGAAAAGTGATTTTTAAAAGTGGTTTATAGTTTTTAATTGTGATTTAGGTGGTTTTGCGATATTGGGAGGTTTAATCAAGCAATTAGCATATTTTAAAGGTAAGGTAATGTAATTTTCTTTTATGAAATTTGTGATTGGTGGTTGATTTGTGTAGGAATGGATTTAGGGATGGTGTTTAGATGAAATTGGGTATTTTTTTGGTGTTAATGCATAATTATGCGTATGTATCTAGATGTATATGTATATATATATATATGTTGGTACAGTAAACTTGTATTTATGGGCTACATACTATGGATTATGTGTGTAACCAGGATATTATACATATCCAACTTTTGCACATATATATATATATATATCTTTATGTTACATCTTATGTAATTGATTTTAAATAGAGGGGTGTTACATTTACCTAGCCAGCATTCTCTTTGAAAGTTTAGAGGTACTGCAGACCCTGTAGTTGCAGAGGATTGGATAAGTCAATGGAGACAATTATGGATTTATTTTTAATGATTGACCAAGAGAGGGTCTAGTATGCTAGTTATAGTTTAAGGGTCATGCCAGGATTTGGTAGGATCTGGTTAAAGAGATCTAGGATATTACCTTACTTTCATGGGTAGAGTTTAAGAGTATCTTCCAATTACAGTATAGAACTGAAGATGTGGTAGCTACAAAGGTACAAGAGTTTATTATATTGCAGTAAGATACCATGTCAATTAAGAAATATTGTACCTGGTTTAATACTTTACTGAGTTTTATGCTGAGGATAGTGAGCACCTAAGTGATGCGGCAAGATAGATTTTTTCAGGGATTGAGATCATATATAACTGCATAAGTGATGATTGGTTTAGAGCCTCCACAGACTTATGATGAGGCCTTAGATAAGACTTTGAGGATGGAGGTCTATGCAAATAAAATGCTACAAAAAGTACCACAGACAGCAACAGTAGTGCCGGCTAAACCACCTCAGCCTAGTATACCATAGATAGGCAAATCCTCAGGACAGAGTTTTCAAGGTAGGATGAGATTTCTACCCTGAGTTAGTCAAAAATTGGGACAAGATAAAATATAGAAGATAGCTAGTTTGTATCGTCCATCACAAGAAAGTCCTTCGCAGTGTCAAAAGTTTGGAATGCCGGGTCATATTAAGACTGCAACACCCCCTCCAACACAACCTATCTCAGGCACGGGTATTCACTATAACCCAAAATCAGGCCGAGGTAAGCTTATCAGTAATAACTGGTCAGCTCTTATTTCATTCTACTCCTCTATATACTTTGATAGATTATGGGGCCACTCATTCATTTATTGTATTTGCTATAATTAAGAGAATGAGTTTAGAACCCATTGAGTCACTATATCCTATCAGAGTATAAATGCCCGACAAGGAGTGGGTAAAGATTGAAATAATTCTACCAGATAAGCACATTGTTATCTAAGGAAGAAAGTTAGATGTAAACTTGATTGTGTTGCATATGCCTAATTTTGACATTATCTTAATCATGGATTTCCTAGAAAGATATAATGTGGAAATTGACTATAGAAAGAAACAAGCCTGATTTCAGTTAGAGAATGGGGATAAATTTAGTTTTGGCGAAGGCTAATAACTTAGCATAATGATTAGTAGTATGCAAGGTAGGTGTATGTTAAGAAGAGGACGTATAAGGTACCTAACTCATGTAGTGCACGATAATGTGATACTAAGTCTAAGGATAGCAAAAATTCTTGTAATACGCGAGTTTCCTAATATTTTCCCCAAAGACCTACCTAGTTTACCTCTAAAGAGGGAATTGGAGTTTAGTATCGAGTTCGAGCTAGAGGCAGCGCTAATTTCAGAAGCCCTATACCATATGGCACCGGCAAAGTTGCAGGAGTTAAAAAAGCAACTTCAGGAATTGCTATTTAGGAGATTCATCAAACTGAGCCATTCTCCCTAGAAAGTGCCCATTCTGTTTGTTAAAAAGAAGGATGAGTCCTTGCTAAGAGTAGTAGAGAGTGATATACCTAAGACTGCTTTTAGGACCTGATATAAGCATTATGAGTTCATGGTGATGCCGTTTGGAGTGACTAATGCCCCAGCAATTTTAATGAATTTAATGAATCAGCTATTTCACTATTGCTTAGATAGATTTCTGGTGATATTCATTGACGACATTTTGGTGTATTTATGATCTCGAGAAGAGCATTAGTAGCATCTCAGGTTTGTGCTATAGCGGTTGCGAGAGAAGCAGCTATATGCCAAACTATCGAAATGTGAGTTTTGGTTAGATCGAGTGGTATTTCTAAGTCATGTGGTGTCTCGTGAAGGTATTTCAATGGTCTCCAGTAAGATAGAGGCAATACTTGAATGGTAGAGTTTAAAGATCGCCAAGGAGGTGCAGAGTTTTTTAAGTTTGGCCGTGTATTATAGGAGATTTGTACAAAAATTTGTGAGGATTGCCCGACCACTTACAGAGCTAACGAGATAAGGGGTAGTGTTTCAGTGGACTGATACTTGTGTGAAGAGTTTTCAGAACCTAAAGAAGCGGCTGACAATTACTCCCATCCTAGTTTTACCGGAGGAAGGAGTAGAGTATGATTTGTATTATGATACTTCTTATCATGGTTTAGGCACTGTGTTGATGCAGCAGGGAGGAGTAATAACATATGCCTTACAACAGCTGAAAGATTAAGAGACACGCTACCTTACACATGATTTAGAGTTAGCAGCTGTGATTTTCGCACTAAAGATTTGGCGACGTTATCTCTATGGGTCAAGTGTAATGTATATACGGATCATAAGAACCTAAAGTATTTTTTCACATAAAAAGACCTGAATATGCGGCAGTGTAGGTGGTTAAAATCGAGAAAAGACTATGAGTATGATATTAGATACCACCCTGGAAAGACTAATGTAGTGGCAGATACTTTGAGTAGAAAGGTTTTCATAACTTATTCTAGTATTTAGATAGAATCACTTTAGGAAGTTGTGGATGACAACTTCGAGATTGTGATAGAAAGATTGGCGAAATTGAGTATTCAGCCCACCCTACTTCAAAAAATTCAGGAAAGACAATCTGGCAATCCCTGGTGCTAAAAGATTATACAGTAGGTTAGAGAGGGTCGAGAGATTGATTTTCAAATGGTAAAAGATATTCTCTAATTTAGAGGTTATATATGTGTGCCAACAGACTCAGAGTTGAGAAGACAGATTTTGAGTAAGGTGCATAAGACATTTTACACTGCATATCCTGATAGTGTAAAGATGTACCATTATCAAAAGAAAAGTTTATGGTGGCACAAAATGAAAAGAGATATTAGAGAATTTGTTGCACAGTGTTTGATATGCCAGCAGGCTAAGGCCAAGAATCAAAAGCCCTCTAAGTTACTACATCCACTTAACATCTCTAAGTGAAAATGGGAACATATTTCCATGAATTTTATAATTGGACTGTCGAAAATGCAGAGAGGATATGATACTATTTGGGGGGTAGTATATAGATTGACAAAAATAACTCACTTTATTCTAATAAAAAGTAGTACGACTACTGAGCAGTTAGCTCAGTTGTATGTACGGAAGATAATGAGGCTGCATAGATTGCCCATGACGATAATATCCAATAAAGATATTAAGTTTGTATCAATTTCTAGGGTAGTTTACAGAGGGTATTAGGTACTCGACTAGCATTCAGTACAGCGTAGCATCCTCAGACAGACGGTCAGACGAAGAAGATTAATTAGATATTGGAAGATATACTTCAAGTATGTTGTATGAAGTATTAAATATCGTGGAATGAGTTATTGCCCCTGATAAAGTTTGCATATAATAATAGTTATCAGTCGACTATTCAGATGGCTCCATATAAGGCATTATACGGCAGACAATGTCAATTTTCGTTATATTAGAATGAGATAGGTGAGAGGGAAGATCGAAGTAGAGCCCTTAGGCTATAGATGACTAAGAAGATGATTGAGGATATCCAGATGATCCGAGAGAAATTGAGGCAGGCTCAAGATAGACAGAAGAGTTATGTCAATTTAAAGAGAAAAAAATGTGTAATTTCAAGTAGGGGACAAAGTATTTACGAAGATTGCCCCTTACAAGTATGTAATAAGGTTTAGAAGGAAAAGGAAGCTCGCTCTTTGGTATATTGGGCCATTTGAGATATTGGACCGAGTGGGTAAGGTGGCATACAAGCTAGCTCTTCCACCTAGCATGGATAAGATTTATAATATATTTCATATTTCTTAACTCCGTAAATACATTAGTGACCCTTCACATGTATTGGCATCTAAGATCATAAGGTAAAAGAGGCAACTTGGGAGGTAGAGCAGTAGATGCAAGAGCGATATCCCGAGTTGTTTGTTTAATTTTGATAACGAAATTCCTTATAGAATGGAGGAAATGTTACATTCGAATATAGGTAAACCCTAATTTCTATTATTTTTTATCTCTAAAAATATTTTATGAAGTTCGTTAAAAGAAAATCGGTTGAAAATTGCGTAAATAAGTCATTTTGTCTGGCATAGGTAAAATAATTTTTTTACTTAAATTTATGGTTAAAGTGAGTTTTGATCACATGGTAAGTCTTAGAACTTTATAAATATCATGTTTGTAAATTCAATTTCAATTCTAGAGACATTTAGTATATTTTTACGAAGTTGAAGACATAAAGAGCAAAAGGGTCATTACACCAAAGGTCATTACACATTTTATAAGAAAAGATAGGTTGAATAACCTTAGAACGATAAGAATCGCATTTTTACCCAAAAAGGATAATTTTATCAAAAAGGGCGAGATGGTCATTCTGCAAGGGAGCAAAAGAATTCTGCCAGAAATCGACTAGCCAAAAATATTTTAAATAGAGTAAATAAGATGTAGGAAAAAAGCATAATTAAATTTGGATATGAATTCTCCTAGAAATGATGAAAAATGACCAAAATGATACATTTTAAACAATAGGGGTCAAATAGTCTTTTCATAAAAAATTTAGAAATTATGTGAGGTTTAAAACTAAAGAACTAAAATAAAAGAATTTAAAAATAGTTTGGGTAGTCTCATAATTTATTGGGTGTTAAATATAAGTTTTAAAAAATTATTGGGTAAGAGTATAATTTTCAAAAATATTAAATTCAATAAGACTCTTTGAGTTTTTAAAATTGAATCAATTCAACTTATTCCTTCTCTCTCCTGCCGTGAATCACTATTTTTCTTCTCTTTCTACTATTTTTTATTTTGTTAAAAAAATTAAGTAAAATCTCATAATCCACCTGATTAAATGCATTACTGTAGAAAAATAAATTATTCTACGCGTCGAGAGTTTTAATATGAAGATAAAAATTCTTGATTTCTTTAAATTTTAGTTTATGAATTTGTTGAAAAGTAATTTTGATGGTGGTTTTATAGTTTTAAATGATGTTTTAGGTAGTTTTATGATATTAGGAGATTTACTCAAGTATTTGACTTACTTTGAAGGAAAGGAATGTAATTTTCTTTTATGAAATTTGTGATTGGTAGCTAATTGGGGATTATGCGTAGATGAGATTGGGTATAGAATAATGTGTAAAATGATGAGGATTTAGAAATTTTATGAGTATTGATGGAGATGTGCATTCAGCCACTATTCATTGAACCTCTAAATGTTTAATTTTAATATGTTATGATATATTTTAATGTGAATAGGTGTGTTAGAGAATAAATAAAATTAGTAGGAATTGATTTGAATATGTAAAATGAAAAAAAATTATAAAAAGGGCAAGATTGTAATTTTGAATACTATTCATTGTACCCTAAATGATAGTTTTTTTTCTATCATTATATGTTAAAAATTGTATGGTGAAGTAATGAAATTGATAAGATTTGATTTGGTTGGTTAAAATAGAAGAAAAAAAAAAGAATAAAAATTTTGACTACTATTCTGATGACCTTAATTATTAGTTTTAGAGTATGTTTATATGTTTAAAAGTGTGTTGTAAGAAATTGGAATTGGTAGCATTTTAGTTGGATTGACAAAATAAGAAAAAAAAATTTAAAAAAAAAAAGTAAAATGATAATTTTGGTTACTATTGTGGAGAAAATCTCATTGACGGAGAATTAGTATGGTTGTAGAGATTTAGAAGTGTTTTGATATATTATGTATGTATAATGCTTTATATGGATTGTTGAAATGTGTGGATGAATTGTTATTATAACCATGTGATCAGAGCGTGATTAACACAACCTAAAATAGTTTATAGTGCTCTTGACGCTACATACTAGTATCATAATAATTATAGTAGTTATAATTATTATGTAAATTTTTTTTAATAGTAAATGATGTGTTGGTAGGGTTATTTATTAACGTTGGATAGTTATGCGATATGTGTATCGTGATGGTAGAAATTGTAATCGTGATGGAAAAATTCCAATAAATATGACAGATTGGGTATTTGCGAGTATATGACATTATGGAATGTGAAACATTTTTTATTAAGTATCACTATCTGCAAATATATTATACACTCATTATGTGAACGAATTTCATATATGCATGGAAATCGAGATTTAGATACTGTTTATCACTTCAGTGTATATAGGAGTGCAAATGTGGTATTCATTATGCATGATTTGGGTGTATGATGGTTTCGAAAATGAATGCATAATTTAGGTTTCATATAGTATTCATTGTGCATGTGTTAGGTGTACAATGGTTTTTGAAAATAAATGCATTGCTTTGAGTCATGTGGTATTAATTGTATGACTGCATTAGTTATGGATTTGGATATTCAAATACCCTTTATACTTACTAGTTTGGTTATGGTCATGTCATATAGTCGATCATATATAAAATATATATTCAGCTCGATAGACGAATGGTGTAAATGGATAAGAGTTGTGCGGATTTACTTTGTAGCAATCCATAACTATGTTAGCATGACCGATCAGATATTTGTCAGTAATTTGTCGAAAATGTCATATAATATTGATTCCAAAACACATGTAAACTTATTTGCATTTTACGCAATAATTATGAACATTATAAAGATAGTAATACAAATTATATGGTCAGAGTGTTATTTGTATCATCAGATTATGTTCAAGGCAATATGAGTTTAATGGCCTATATGCTGTTAATATCGCATAGCGTATGTGGTAGAGAAACAAATTCTGTACTAAAATATTATGTTTCCTTACTAAACTGTTTCGCTCACCTTTTATGGAATATAGTTTTATAGGTAATGTGGCATAGTGGGATATAGACGCAAGCTCTTCGAGGCATCAGCAGAGTTAGTATTTCTGTGATGAGAGTCTTTTTAGTAGTAATATGTAAGTTTGCATATGCATATATATATATATATATATATATAAATTGGTATACTGAACTTGTATTTTTGGGTTACATATTGTGCACTATATGTGTAACCTAGATATTATACATATCTAACTTCCATATATATATATATATATATATATATTGGTTATAAATGTGTTCTTTAACTTAAATTGAATTCAGGTTATTTCTTATTACTTGATACATAGTATGTGTATGTGTGTGTGTGTGTGTGTGTGTGTGTGTGTGTATACTTAAATGATTATTATTTTTAGATAGGATGCATACTATTAAGTGGTATACTACATCCTAAAAGTGATTGCATGTGTATGTGTCAATACTGAGGACAGTATTCAATATGTGCATTGGATGAAAATAATGGTATGATTATAATTAGTAGCATACTTAGGTAGTATGTAATTACATAACTGGATATAAGTGTGTGCGTATGTGTAGGGGTATACCATATTGGTACACCATTGAATTATCCATTATATTAGTGCATAACTTCTGGTACGTACTCTATCAATATTGACTAATATTAAATGGATTATATTTTAATTAATGATTATTTGTAAATATTTATATCTTTATCATCGCAACAAAAGTGTCTATCATATACATGTTTATACTTTGAAAAAAAGAAATTATTAGATTTTATGTTGTGTGGTTGATTTTAGATATAGGGGTGTTACAGTAATGTCTTTGAGGTACCACAATTTGACGCATTTGATTATTCTAGTCAAAACCAATATTGTGCCATATCAATCTTCTATTGGAACACACCACCAATTCATACAAAACAGTAAGTACCATTAGTTGTTAGAATATCTTTCACTAATTATATTTAGGCTTTTTAAATAGATGGGTACATACATTACATCCTTTATTGAAAATAAACTTTCATTTTGTTCCTTAAAATAAAATAGAAGCTAAAATTGAATGATAAGATAACTATGAATATTCACAAGGACATTTTGCATCTATATTTGATTTTGTCACTTTTGGTAGAATATATAACCTAGTTGTTACAATGTATGGATGAATCCTACGAGGAAAGATGTGCATCCAGTACAGGCATGGCCAATTAAGAATTTGGAGAATTCCCTAAATTGCTAGTCAGCACTTCTAACGTGTACTACAATGATCAATGAATCGGTTGACATAACCACTTGGATTCTTTTACTTAGGATTTTACATTTATTATCTCATCATGGAAATCACTTCTTCATAACAAAGATGAGTTATTTATTCTCTAATGGCCTAATTAGCAAACAACCCTAATGTCCATCACCATAGGTGAAGAAGGTGGCGTCATGATAGCGTGAGTCACCATAGCCTGTAAGCTCTCTAAGAAATTCTTTAGAGCATCTCGCATAGCCTGCAAATTTCATCAACAAAAACTACATCCATATCACCATATTCTAAGAAATCCATAGCATGTTCTTACTACAACCACTGACCCTTTATGTCCCCATGCTTTTCTTTTGTAATTTGTTTGATGCCTTTATTGTTGAGATTAAAATTATGATTTGTGTCTTTAAAGTATTTTTTGTAATAAATTTTATTTACATACACTATTGAGTATATATATACAATTATAAGTCCTTATTATAAAGTATATAATTTATGCATTAGGCATAAAATGTTAATACAGAAAAATATAAATTACAAACTTCTTATAAATAAAATATTATTTATGGTCATTTATGAAATGAGCATTTTACAATGTAAGATTATAACCTTCCTATTTCAAGCAAAAAATTTATTTTAATCATTGAAGTAGAGATTTCATATGTAAAAATTAGCATATATTTGTTATATATTAAACTAAACTAATGCAAAATAAGATTTAATTAAACAAATATCATTAATCTTAATTCACATAAACTTTAATGATTTTAATTTATGTTAATTTTGAGCAGGTAATGAACTTCTATTCATGACTTATATTTTTTGAGTTATTACAGAGTGAGATCTATTATATGGTCAAAGTTTTAATAACTTAAAAATATAATTTCATTAATCATAGAACATGTAATTGTAATACCTAATATATACAAATGATGCTTACCCAAGATTTTTATGGTACTTGATTATTTAAATCTGTAACCACAATTTATTTAATAAAATTGTTTGTTGGATAACAATATTTATTTGTAAATTTATTTACAAATATAAAAATATTGAAAATGGCCATTAGAACAATTAAGTCACTTGGAGTAAATATATAATTTAATATGCATGACATTTACAATAAGCCTAATTTAATTACAGGTATTAAATAGAAGATTAATCAAGTGAATATTATTGGTTATGACCAAACTCTCATTTAATTTAAAATTTTAAAAGAGTTTTAAATTAAATAAACTTTATTTATTATACATTATTTTTTTAGAGTGTGATAATGGATTTTTTAGTGGAATAGTCTGGATTAATTTAAAAGATCATATAATCGTAAGATAATTGAATTTGAACCTTTTTAATTTGGAGTTAGAAAACTCATAGGTCTAAAATCTCTTTGCTAACTCAAATTCAACTCATAACTTAGGTTAAGTTTGTAACTTATATAAGGATATTAAAAGGTACAATACCATAAGATTTTTTCTACACATCAAAGCACTACAACTTTTCATAAAAAAAAAAAAAAAAAAAAAAAAAAAAAAAAAAAAAAACCATTCTAGTTCATGTATTGACCAAAGAACATGCCACACATATAAAAGTGAGAACTGAAAAGAGCAAAACAAATATAAGTGTTTTTGAAGTATTTTTCTAATTCTTTATACTTGTAATAAAACAAAAATATACATATTTTTCCATTGCATACTATATTGGAATAAGAAAATCGTTTATAAAATTCCATATTACAACACTTGTTGTGATTGCACTCCTAAAATCCTAACCAAACTCTCTAGTAAAGTCACTAATTTATTGGTAGAATGGAAAGCTTGGTCATTATTCTTAAGATTAGAGTTATGATTTATACCCTTAAAGTATTTATTATAATAAGATTTTTTTAATAAATTTTATTTATATATATTGTTGAGCGCGCGCGCGCACACACACACACACACACACATATATGTATAAACCCTTATTTATAAAGTATGTAATTTATACATTAGACATGAGATACTAATATAAAAAGATATAAATTATAAGCTTTTTATAAATAAAAATTATTCATGGTCATTTATGAAATTGGCATTTCATAATATTAGACTATAACTTTCTTACTTTAAATAAATGACTTATCTTGACCATTAAAGAAGAGACTTCAAATAGAAAAGTTAATATATATATATATATATATATATTATCCATTGAACTGAACTACTGTGAAATAAGATTTAGTTAAATAAATGTCAATAAACTTAATTCACATATACTTTAATAAGTTTGATTTATATTAGTTCTAAGTATGTAATGAACTTACATTCATAGGTTATATCTTAAATTGTCACAGAGTAAGATCTATTATATGATCAAAACCTTGATGAGTGAAAGATATAATTTTATAGATCATACAAACATATATTTTCAATACAAAATTTATATAAATGATGCTTACTCAAATCATTTACAGTACTTAATTATTTAAATCTATGGTTACAGTTTATTCAATAAAATTATTTATTAGATAATAATATTTATTTATAAATTTATTTATAAATATTAACATATTAAAAATGATCATCAAATCAATTCAATGACTTGGAATAAATATATAATTTAATATGCATAACATTTACAATAAGCCTTATTTAATTACAAGTATTAAATAGATGATTGATCGAGTGAATTTTATTAGTTTATGACCAAGTTCAAATTTAATTTAAAAAAATTCTAAATTAAATTGGTTTTATTTATTATACAATTTTTTTAGAGTACATTATTGGGCCTTTAATGAAATAGTTTGGGATTAATTTAAAAGATCAAATAATCATGAGATGATTCGATCTAAACTTTCTAATATGGAGTTATAAAATTCATAGGTTTAAAGTCTCTTTGTTAACTCAAACCCAACTCATATATGTAACCTATATAAAGATGTTAAAAGGTACAATACCATAAAATTTCTTCTACACATTAGAGCACTATAACATTTCTTTGAAGAACATTTTAGTTCATGTACTAAGGAATCCATACATGAAAGTGACAACTAAAAATAGCAAAACAGACATCAGCATTCTTGTGATATTTTTTTTAATTTACTATACATGTAATAAAACAAAAAAAATATATATTTTTTCACTGTGTATCATATTGGAATAAGAAATTATTTTTAAAATTCCCATATAACAACACTTATTATGATTGCACTCCAAAAATCCTAACCAAACACCTTAGTAAAGTCACCAATTTATTGGTGAAGTGGAAAGCTCGGTTATTATTCTTATGATTAGAGATATAATTTATGTTTTTAAAACATTTATTGTAATAACATTTTTTTTTAATAAATTTTGTTTGCATATATTATTGAGCATATATATATATATATATACATATATATTTATAAGCCCTTATTTATAAAGTACATTATTTATGTATTAGGTATGAGATGCTAATACATAAAGATATAAATTACAAGTTTTTTATAAACAAAAGATTGTATATGATTATTTATGAAATTGGTATTTCATAATATAAGACAATAATTTTTTTATTTTAAGCAAATGATTTATCTTGATCAGTAAAGTAGAGATTTTAAATCGAAAAGTTAGTGTACATATGTTATACCTTGAACTAACCTACTATGAAATAAGTTCTAGTTAAATAAATGTCGTTGAACTTAATTCACATATATTTTAATAAGTTTGATTTATCTTAATCTTAATTAGGCAATGAACTTGCATTTATAAGTTATGTTTCTTAAGTTATTACAAAGTGAAATCTATTATATGGTAAAAATCTTGATAACTTAAAGATATAATTTCATAGATCATATAAACATATATTTTCAACACAAAATCTATATAAATAATGCTTACTCAAGTCGTTTGTAGTACTTAATTATTTAAATTTATGACCTTAGTTTATTCAATAAAATTATTTATTGGTTAATAATATTTATTTGCAAATTTATTTACAAATATAGAAATTTTGAAAACAACCATTAAAGTAATTCACAACATGGAGTAAATATATAATTTACTATGCATGATATTTATAATGAACTTGATTTAATTACGAATATTAAATAGAGGATTGATCAAGTGAATATTATTAGTTTATAACCAAACTCAATTTTAATTTAAAAGAGTTTTAAATTAAATAAGTTTTATTTATTATACATAATTTTTTTAGAGTGTGACATTAAATTTTTAGTGGAATAGTCTAAAGTTAGTTTAGAAGATTATATTATTATGAGATAATTGAGTCTGAACCTTCTAATCTGGAGTTAGAATAATTATGGGTATAAAGTTCTTTAGCTGCCTCTAAGTTTAACTCATAACTGAAGCTATATGTGTAACCTTTATAAAGATATTAAAAAGTAAAATACCATAAGATTTTTTTTCTACATAGCAGAGCAATATAACTTTTCTTAAAACAATATTTTAAGAAACATATTAACCAAAGAATGCATCTACACACAAAAGTAAAACCTGAAAATTACAAAACAAATATTAACGTTTTCAGAGTACTTTTTTAATTTGTTATATATGTAATAAAAAAAATATTATTTTATTCTGTACTGTATTAGAATAAGAAAATTATTTTTAATGTTCATATTCCAACACTTATATAGCATATTCTAATTCATTGAAAAGATTCTTGACGCAACACTCTTGCTCGTATTTGCTATGGATCTTTTATAACTGGACTAGCAAGTAAGGTTACCATTTACTAGGATTGGGTGTCAAGCCAAACACTTTTCTCAAGGTCTCTGAGCTCAAAGTGTGTTGCTGCAATTTTGAATGTCATCGGTAAAGAACTATGGTTGTGTCTAATACTAACACCAGACTCAAATATGTAAGTTGACGTATGAAATTAAGTTGGACTTTGTAAATAGAGCCAAGGAACATAAAAAAGTCCATAAGGAGTAGAGATAACAATGAGGGGTTGATTTAACCGTTTAGGGAATAACTATGATATATTCATGTTTCCTTACACCCAAAATTTTTTTTAATTTTGTAATTTACAATAACCTTTATAAAAATTATAATAAAAAAATTAAAATATATAAAATAAATAATAAATAATACTTAAAATATAAATAAACAACTTTAAATATTAACACAAAAATTTAAACAAATATATATAATAATATGTGTGTATTGTACACAACTATTTAATTATATTTTAACTACGAATCATAACTTTTTATGGAAATATGGTCGAAGAATGGCATTAAAGTTTTACCCGAACACAAAAATAAATTACTTATAAGAACTCTTTTAACATGAGATTGAAAGAAATTAAGATTTTTATGGAAAAAGTAGGAATCCGTGAGGAAAGAAAAAGTAATTTTGGAATGATAATAATGATCAAATCCTAGAACTTGCTTATGAGATGTGGGATTGTTGTTTAATACCATAGAAGGTCTTTTATTTGTATGCAATGTGTAATTTAGTTCACCAAATTCATATTGTGATAATTTCTTAGTCTAAATAATTCCCTTTTCTTTTTTTTGAGATAGAAACAAATTTAAATGTTTTAACATTAAATAAACATGTACAAAATTAATTATAATGTAACTAAGATGCTCATATTTTAGATAAAATAAAATTTGAACAATTTAAGTAAAATATGATTTTAAGTAGAAAAATATTACTTAAATGGAAAAAGGGATCTTAATGGAAAAATAGTTTTTTTAAAAAAATAATATAAAATGAAAGACTATCATAGTATAATTGCATTAACCTTTAGACTTATAATTTGGGCTTGTGTTTCCTTTTTGTTAGTCCAATTACATCAAATTCATTTTTAGGCTAGATTCCCCAAATGAGTTTAGATAAAGCTTTATTCAATTGGACCTTACATGGAGCCTACACATATCTTTCATACCACAACTAAGATTCAAGCCCCAAGAGAGTGGCTTGGGTCTATTCTGTCGTATATTACCTGTGATTAAATTTTGAGAACACAATGGAAGCAAACTTTCTTGACTTTGTTACGTCATAGGGTTTGAGAATACCTCAATTTGTCGAAGAAAATGGTTGTAATCTTCTTTACTTCTCTCGTCTTTATCTCATGCATGTGAATATATTCCTTGATGAATGTGTGAACCAAAACTATTTTAGAAATGTGGTCGTGTTCTTATTTGTAGAATAGAACATTCGCTTTTTGTTTTGAATGTTCTTTATATATAACAATCATTCAACCTAATAATATGAGCTTTTAGTTTAAGCTAGCAAAAGGATTCTACACCCAAAAACTTCCTAAATTTAATTTAAAAACTTCAGACTCAATTATCACATGATTTTCAAGTTTTATATGTTAACTTTAAGCTATATCACTCAAAACTCAAAGTTGCAAAATGGTAAACCTAAGTTATTTAATAAAAGCTTATATATTACAATTATTTTCAATTTAATTTGAGTTTGGTCTAAAACTAATAATGATTACTTAATTGATCCTCTAATTGATGCTCTTAACTAAAGTTAATGCTATAGTAAATATCATTTTTATTTAATTACTTATTTGCAATATATCTATATTTATAAATAAATTTACCACTAAATGTTATCATTCAATAAATAATTTCATCAAAAAAGTTAGGGCGACATATTAAATAATCAAACACAATAAACAATTTATGTAAGCATCTAAATTCTAACTTGCAAGTATATGTCCTTGTAATTCATGAAACTTAAATTTTCAAATCACGAGGGTTTTGACTATTTGATAAGTTTTACTCCATCATTACTCAAAATGCATCATTCACAAATGTAAGTTCATTACTTAATCGTATTAAAATCCATCACATTTATTGTTTTTGTAGTTAATATTAATCATATTTATTTAACTAGATCTAAATATATAATAGTCTAGTTCAATGTATAATAAGTATACACTAACTCTTTTATTTAAAATCTCTATTTTAATGATTAAGATAAATTATTAATTTACTAAAATAAAAAACTATAAACTTATAATATAAAATATATTTTTCATAAATAATGGTGAATAATATTTTATTTATAAAAAACTTTTCTCTGTGTGTGCGCGTGCATGCGCTTGAAATTGGATGTAAATAAATTTTATTAAAATATTAAATTATTATTATAAATTTACTTAAACGGTATAAATAATAACTCTAACCCAAACAACTACCAATAGAAGAGTGAATAAGGTGAAATTTGTATTGAGCTAAAATGAGAAATAACTTGTTAAAATTAAAATAGTTATTAAAATTGGAATGGTGATATTGACCAGCTATTTATTTTTTTTCTAATAGCACCCTACGCATTAAATTTTATATGATTAGAATTTATTCATTGTTAATGATTAGAATAGATAAATGATAAATGGGAATTAAGTTAGTAGTTTCTTATATCATAAAAAATTTAATTTCTTTTCTATCCCATAAAATTTTACATTAAATTTAAATTAAAGTACATTGTATTTTTGTTTTCACCAAAATAAAATCAGTTATAATTTGTCCCTTGCCAAAAAAAATGCTTCACTGTAAAATTTTCTATAAACATTTTAGTATTTACATAAAATATTTTACGTGAAAAGACTATTTGAGAATTAAATTCTAAATAATATACAATTTTTTAAGCAATCAATAAATGGTTAACATCAATGTGTTATAAAAATCAAGCCAAAAAAATAACTAAAAATCAAATCAACACCAAAATTTATGTCAAAAAAACTTTGAAGATTCAAAGGAAAAATTGCACAAGAGAAAAGACCTTTCAATTTTATTACCCAAAATGAAGGAAATCCAAAACAAATCTTAAGGACTAACATCCAAGAGATACAACCTAGAAAGTCTTGATTCCTAAGCCCTTGATCTACTTTTGTCACAAGTTAATCAATTAGGAAAACACCCCTAATGAACTTAGAGAAATTCTATATACAAGAAATGCCCAAAATCCCTAAATAGCAACCTTCAAAACCTTAGCTCGCATGGGAAAAGGATTTATATTTGCAACAAGCTAGTCAAGCACCTACTTGGCATTTTTCAAGTACAACTTTAGGTAAGTGGTCATTCAATGCACCTATTAAGCACTCTTTAGGTGCCTAACTTCTGTTCTTGGCCACTTAAGCACTCTCTAAGTACTCGGCTTTTGTCTTGGCTCAGGGCATTGTTCATAAGTATTGTCCACAAGTACCATTCATAAATATTATTCACTTGCATTGTTCATATATTATAATTCTAAAAATATACTACAAATTCAACAATTCTCCACTTTAGCACATCTTTGCCTCAATCTCTCCTTCACATCTCTAAGGGCTCATCAAATGCTACAAACCCATTTTAAGTCCAAGTCGTCTTTGAACTCAGTTATATTGAATGTTATGTTATTGAATACTAGTCTTACCTAAATAGTTTTTTGCTAATATTGCAATATTCACTTCATAACATTTCATTATTCCTTCCCAAGATAAGCCATGTACTTGCTCACTTTGCTTACCACTTTAGCTAAGTCTAGTCTAGTACAAATCATAACATATATAAAACTTCCAATGTATTGGAATAAGGAACATACCTCTTATACTCCACCTCCTCCTCTATTTTTTGTGATAAATCTCCAAAGGACTTGAAATGTGCTGCTAATGGTAAGCTCACAGGCCTATAGTTACTTATAGTAAACCTGTCAAGAATTTCCTTAACAAAACTTCTTAACCTTCACTCCATACCCAATTTCTTCATCTTAAACTTAGCACCTAGCTACTTCTTCAATAAATCAATATCCAACAAATTCTTTGCGACCATTAACATGTCAATAGTATTCAGTAGTAAATAATAGAACTTTTATTATAAAGTCTCTTAAGATACACATAATTATTATAGACATTTTTGGTGTATTTATAATCAATCTTATGTAAAGATTCTAATTCTTGAGTCAAGGTATCCATTCACTGTTTAACTTATAAACAAGATATTGTCTCTTTAAAAGTAGAAAGTTCTTATATGCTTGTTGCCTCACTTACAAACAATGCATATTAAACCATATCAGCATAACCATAACACTCTAGTAGTTGAATCTATCACTTTAGCCTTCTAATAGTAATGTTATCCTACAATTCCTAGTATGCATCCCCTTGTCGTTAACCACTTGCACTAACACTTTGCACATCAATTATCCTCAACTCGGTGGGCTATTATGGCTTTGAACATTCTACCTCAAGCTTCACTTGCTCGTAGACAACATGGTCTTTTCTAACTATCACTTTACCCTTTTGATAGCCCCACATAGTAGACTCATTGAATTTAACATCCTACTCATCATAAGACTTAAAGACTTCGAATATATGCATTATAGTCTGTAACATTCCACTCCAAATACATAACCTAGAAATATGCATTTCTTCACCATTAGTTTAAGTTTACCATTATTAATATGAACGTACACTAGACAACTAAATAATCTCAAGTGAGTATAATCAATAGGGATATCAGACCATACCTCAAAAGGATTCTTGCACTCAATAACTATTGATGGAAACTTATTCACCAAACAATATATTATATTTATTGCCTTAATCTAAAATACCTTCTACAAACTGAAATGAAAAGGCATATACTGAGCTTTCTCCAACAATGTTCTATTCATGCATTCTATAACCCATTCTACTATAGTTTCTTCACACAAATGTGATACCTAAATATTCCTTCTTTGTTGCAAAACTCATCAAATTTTGAATTGCAATATTTTAACCAATTATCAGTCCTAAGACACTTAACCTACCTAGCTATTTATTACTTAATCAATGTATTTCATAACTTAAATTTCTAGAATGTCACATCTTTGTTATTTTAAAAATAGACCCAAACCATCCTAAAGTAATCTTCAATGATGGTCATGAAATATCAACACCACTCTTTAAAGCAACTCTTTAAGGACCCTATAAGTTTGAACGCATATAATCTAATGTGTCCTTATTCTTACAAACTTTTTGCTAAACTTCACTCTAGTCTACTTCTCAAAAATACAATGCTTATAAAATTTAAGGCTAATTATCTTCTCTTTGCCAATGAAATCTCATTTGCTCAGTTTTGACAAGCCCTTTTTCACTTATATGCCCAAGTTTCATATGCCACAATTGGCTATTATTCATACTATTACTCATGGCTATCACTAAAGCTATACTTTGAACAAACGTTCTTAAAAAATGTGGAAACTACAGTGCAAGATATCTTTCATGTAGACCATTGAGCCCTTTGTTATTTTCAAAGCTCTATTGTCTTCATGAACTTTATATCTAAAATGCTAAGGAAAATCAAGCCTTTTTTCGAACTTAAACATGTTAACACTTTGGTATTCTAACTATACCATCAAATATTTTAATCTATACAATTCCAATTTCAACCACCTCTAACATATAAGCATCATAAAGATATATTTTGTCACTTATTTTAGTACGACAAACCAATATCTGTGAAAACACATGTGACAAGAAGCACTCGAAATCATAATCTACTGGCTCTTCTACTATCTAATAGAAACAGACAATACTTCACTAGCACTATCTACATTATTATCTCATGAAGTTTTAGTTATTACATTTGTAAAACTGTCAACCTATTTTTCTTTTACATTTTTACAAAGACAATTTTTTTTTTTTAAATGACTTTACTTACTGTCAAAAAAATTAGTGAATTATATGCCTTGTACAATAAATTTTTCATTTAAAGCTAATTGATTCTATGCTTTATATAGTTTTAATAATTATGTAAATCTTTTATTATTTTCTTAGTTAGTATATATTAGTTGTAGGCTATCTTTAAGCAAAGTCCTATATGGTAATTTAACTATTTAAAAGGTTAAAAATTGATTTGTATTCTTGATATATAAGGAGGTTTCCTTACAAAAATAAGACACATTTTTTCTTTAAAATTCTCTAAATTTATCATGGTATCAAAGTCACAGTTATGAATTCTCACATGTCTCCAATTCTCAAATCTAATTTAGCCATTGCTTCATTATTCTTGATAAAGTTCTCTTGGCCTCTTATCTTCAGATAAGTATGATGCATTTTTAATTTGTTTTTAATGGTAAAAGCTATTTAATTTAGGCATTCTACTACAAAATATTTGTCAAAGGTAAAGATCTATGGGGTCATATTGATGGTAATAAACCTGCTCTTGACAATGATGAAGACAAGGATGGGCACACAAAGTATGAGGTTAAGAATGCTCAAATCATGGCATGAACTCTAGTATTTATGGAATGCAACATCATCTTAAATCTTTGACCCTTTAAGACTATAGTTGAGATGTAGATTTACTTCAAGAAACTTTACAATCAACATAACATAGCTCATTAATTCTAGTTTAAACATGAAATAGCCACTTTTTAATAGGATAGTCCTTCTATTTTTAATTTTTATGCTAGTTTCATAAATCTTTGGGCCAAATATATTGATATAGTTTATGCTAGCCTACCTTTTAAAAATCTTAGTTTTGTTCAATCTATTCATGAAACTACTAAAAACAAACAAGTTTTTATGAAACTAAGATCTGAATTTGAAAGCATTAGGTACAATCTTAAAAATCAAGAACCCAAGCCCTCTTTAGATACATGCCTTAATGTCTTAGAAGAATATGCCATTTTCTCTCAAACTACCATGGAACAACATAAATTTGCTTTTATTCTAGTGGCTTATGTAGCTCCAAGCAAAATAAAAAGTAAAGACATGAGCACTATTTAGTGCTTTTATTGCAAAGAATTTGGTCACTACATTTTAAATTATTCAAACGCATTTTACAATTATTGCACAAAAGATGCCATATCATGAAGGAATGCCCATCCGACACCCCAAGAAGTATGAAACAACATATACTACCTCGATTGGATTTTTTAGTATTAATGATTCTATAGATGTAGCACATTTGACACCCAGTATTCATACTCTTGTTCAACCTGTGACCCTTGGTACATTGATTCTGGGGCTTCCCATTATATGATAAATAAAATTAATTTCCTTACCAATGTAAACAAATGTTATAAAAATCTCAAGATAAGACAGCTGACGGTAACCTTTTACCTATCATGACAATTGGTGATGTTTTTTCATCTCTAACTAATGTCTTTGTCTCTTTTAACCTAATAGCTAATTTTATTTCTGTCGATCAGTTGGTTGACAATGATTGTAAAGTAAAATTTTTTAAATTTTTGTTATGATGTGCAGGATCAACAATCAAGGAGATGATTGCAAAAGGGTCTAAAGTAAGAAATCTTCTTACTTTCCAATTATTTTGGTCTACATATTTCCCTTTTTTCCTTTATCACTTATAATTTTGCTCATGTTGATTACCGAGTATGGCATAAATGTCTCGAACATCCAAACTCCAATGTGTTTCATGATTTGCTAAATTCTTGTTTACTTGGGAATAAAGAGCCATCATTTCTTAGTGCTGTTTAATTTTATTACAATTCTTGTATGCTTGAATATCATATCAAAATTCTTTGTCAAAATTCTTCATTCTAACAATAGAGGTGAGTAAATGTATTATTTATTTCAAGAATTTTTATAAACCAATGGCATAATTTCTTTACAATCTTGTTCTTCAACCACATAATAATATAAGGTGATTGAAATAAACAACAGTCACCTTCTCAATGTTGTCTGCACCCTTCTATTAGAGTTATTTATGTTTTCTCAATTTTAGTGTGAAGCATTCTTCACTACTATCAACCTTATTAACATATTGCTTTTTGTTTCATTAAATCATGTCTTTCTTTTCACTTAGTTATTTTATCATACTCTAAATTATTCTGACCTTCGTACCTTTGGTTGTATGTGTTATGTTGATTTTTCTCTATAGGAATAAACAAAACTCATGGCTTAATCCTTTCAATGTGCATTTTTAGGATATTTTATACACCAAAAAAGATTTTTTTGCTACGATCCTAATTTATGTCGTATTTAAGTTTCAAAAAATGTAATTTTTTTCTTTTTTGCTACGATCCTAATTTATGTTGTATTTAAGTTTCAAAAAATGTGATTTTTTTTGAAAAAAATCAATATTTTTTTTCCACTTACCATGATCCTCATCTTCTTTCATTTTTTATTTGGCCATTATTTACTAACCTTTTTAGAGGTTCTATATCTTTTAAGCCTTTCATAGTGTATCAGTGATACATGTCTAACACATCAAATCAGACTTTAGCATCTTTCTAAGTCTCCCCAAGATCATTCCTTGATTGATGATCTTATTTTAACAACTAAACCTACTCATCTTAGACAAGGTACTTAAGTTCATATACCACTAGATAGGTATGGTTTCAACCCTTCTTTATCCCTAATGGCTACCTTGTCTTTTATTCCTATTACTTCATCTTGTAAACATGCAATGAAGCATGAGCATTAGACGAAAGCTATTGAAATAGAACTTCTTACACTTGAAGAAAACCAAACTTAGGATATTGTTCAATGCCTCCATTTATGAAAACCCTTAGTAGTAAATTTGTGTTTTCTATTAGACTTAATTTTGATGGATCCATAGACCATTACAAGGATCAGTTAGTGGTTCTTGGCAACAAGTAAGAGTATGGCTTAAATTATGATGAAACCTTTGCACCAATAGCCAAAATGATAAATGTATGAACAATACTATTCCTTGCTGCATTTTAGTCGTGGCTTTTACGTCAACTGAATGTTAAAAATGCATTTTTACATTGTTATCTTAAAAAGGAAGTTACATGAAACTTTTTTATAGTATGCCAACTACCTCACTTAATGATATTTACAAACTCAAAAGCTCTTTATATGACTTGAAATAAGCGCTGTGAGTATGGTTTCACATGTTTAAATCCACTCTTTATGGTTATTCATTCATTCAGAGTGAATATGATTACTCTCTTTTCTTACAAAAAATATCTGAAAGTATAATTATTTTTTTAGTTTATGTGGATGATATTGTTATCATCGGTTCTAATATGGAGGCCATCTTTAAAATGGAAAATTTGTTGCATTCTACTTTCCATATGAAAGACCTTCGCTAACTCACCTACTTTTTAGGATTAGAGATGCATAATCGGCCTTAAGAAATCTTCTTAAATCAACACAGGTTTATTCAAGATTTAGTAGAGTTAGATAGACTCATGGATACTTCTATTGACACCCCATAGAAATTAATTTGAAATATCAACATGACAAAAAAAAAAAAGCTTCTTAATGATCCTACATTATATCAAAAGTTGGTTAATAGTTTTATTTATCTAACCATCACCTAAGTAGACATCTCTTATGTCAACAAGTTCATGCAAGCTTCTCGATATCTTCACATATTCATAATCCAACATATCATTAGATATATCCTTAGCACACCTAATCGTGGCTTGTTCTTTCCTACTAGTTCTTCACTTTAACTGCAAGCTTATAATAAAGCTGATAAGGCCAACTACCTAAACACTAGAAAATCTACTACCAAATGGTGTACACTTCTTTATGATGCTCTTATATGTTGGAGATGCAAGAAGCAAAATTATATTTCCAAATCATCTATTGAGGCAAAGTAAGATGTCATATTTGCTACATGCTCTGATATCATTAGGCAACATGGTCTCTTTACAGGGCTTGGTTTATCATAAGTTTAAATTACTCCATTACATGCTAATAGCACTAATGTAATAAAAATTGCTACCAACCCTATCTACCACAAATGCATAAAGCAAATAGAGGTTTACTACTACTCTACTCTATTTGGGAGGCCTATAACTGCCATATACTTCACCACTCTACAAACCACAAATATCTTCACCAAATCTATGACACGTCAGCATCATAATTTCTTTGTTAGCAAATTGATGCTTGTGAATTTAGGAACTTTAATTTAAAGGAAGATGTCAAAAGGATTAATGAATTTCATGTCTTGTACAATGAATTCTTCATTTATTACTAGCAACTTTTATATCTTATACAATAGATTCTTTATTTAAAATTAGTGGATTCTATGCCTTGTACAACTTTGATAATTATGTAAATCATTTATTCTTTCTTCAATTAGAATATACTAGATGTAAGCTATCTTTAAATAAACTCGTATATGATAGTTTAGTTATTTTAAGAGTTAAAGATCAATTTATATTCTCGATATATTAGGAAGATTCCCTTGCAATAAGAGAATACATTTTTTGTTCAAAGCTCTCTAAGTTTATAACTTATCACATGCAAAGAATTCAGCTTAGTCATCCTAGATTTTGACCTAGTTTTATTTTTTTTAATCTTTAGATCATTGTTATATTGTGTTCGATACCTTGACACCAATCTTTCACCCTCAACATCTTTACTACTAAAAAATTATTTCTTTAACCCCTTAAACTTTAATGAATAGACACATTTAACACATTAATTGAATCTTTTCTATATAGTAAAGTATTGGTTAAAGAATCATATGATGTCAATAATGAACACAAGACAAGCATAGCTTGACCCTACTGCAATTACAATGTTTACATTCTTCATATCCATAATTACATAATTAAATTCATTTAAGTATGACTTTGTAGATGTTCCTTCCTTCATTTTCAAATTATAAAATTTATTTTCAAAATACAACCGATTAATGAGAGAGTTACTAGTATATAGCCCTTCCAATCTATTTTATGCCTCCTAAGATTTTTCTTTATTTATAATTTATCACATTACATCTTCAATTATTGAAGTTTAAATTACACTTAGAGGTTATTCTTCCAAATTAGCCTTCTTTTTCTTTTTCATATCTCTTGGATATTTATTTTCAACTACCTTTCATAATCTTTGAAATCTCATATATGCTTAAAACTAAATCTTCCACTAACTAAAATTGATTTTATCATCAACCTTTTCTAAGTGACACTTGATTAAAGCTCTTAGGATCAAACTTAGATTGTAGACCAAACAAGAGCTCTTACACCAATTTATTATAATAATCAAGCCAAGAAAATAAATAGAAATCAAATTAACACTAAAAGAGAGAAAAAAGAGCCATCACTTTTTACTACCCAAAATAAATCTTGATGACTAACACCCAAAAGATACAACCTAATAAATCTTAATTCCTAAGCACTAAATCTAATTCTCTCACATGTTAATCAAGGGAGAAAATACCACTAATAAACTCAGAAAAATTCTATATACAAGAAATGCACAAAATCCCAAAATGTCAGCCTTCAAAATAGCCCGAATGGGCAAAGTATTTATATCTGCAATAAGTCGCTCAAGCATTTACTTGGACGCTTTCTAGGCACTTTTTTGGATGCTCTCTAATACTATTCATTGATATTATTTTTAAGTATTATTTACAGAGACTATTCATAGGTACTACTCACATGCATTGCTTATGTGTTCTAATTCTAAATATATGCTACAAATTCAACACAACAATTAAGAAGCAAGAAATAAAACTTTTGCATTCTTAAAACTCGTCACAAGAAATAATAAATAAGAATTTTATCCTCATGTTTTTATCACCAATATTATCCACATCCTAGTTAAAAGAATTGGCTCAATGCCAATGGCAACAATGTTTAAGGATTTTGCTAAAATTGTTTTTTTTTTTTGTTGTTGAAAAATATTGAAAATAAGAGAAAAATATTAGAAAAAAAATAGAAAGCAATAGTAAATTACATTAGAGATAAGCAATTGGGACTCAAAAGTGCAATGTATAAAGAGATGCGAATGGGTGCCCAAAAAAATTATAAAATTATGTTAACATAATTTTAGTATTGAGTACAGTTAATTTGTAAAATGTGTAACTTGAACAATTTTTATGTTTGTACTAACAAGTGGAGTGTAATTACATAAAACAAAATAGGACGGAAACATTACCGCCCCTAATATTGACCACTTGATTTTGTATTTATTGACCAAAATCCACCAAACCTGCTTTTGTCTCTCCACATAAAGCTAAAACAATATTATTATTTTCCTCCTTTTAACCCCAATTCAACACATTTATTTTGTGAAACCCATTTATCTATGGAAGGATTAACAGTTTCTTAATTTTACACAATATTTTACTTTTTAAATTAAAGTCTTATTAAAAATTAAGATTAAATGAAGTTAATGACCTAAATTATTAATAATAAATAATTGAGTGATTTTAAAGTTTTAAAACTAAAAGGTTAATCCCTTTCAATTTTTTTTTAATTTTTGACTCAAATAAGAAATGAATTTATGCCATACATATTGATATTATTTGAATTAATTTTTAAATTACACTATAAGTTTCCAAAATGATAATTTTAATTGAAGCATGGTTAGTGTTATGTTTTACTATTCATGTTGCTACTTTTTTTAATGACTTGCATGAATTTTTTGAGGAAGTAATCTGGTTGTATTTTGACTAATTATTGTAACATCAAAGATACATTGAAATTATACTTCCCTTTATCTTTTATTGAAGGATTGTGTACCCATGGGCATTGTTATCCTCCATTTTTCAACTCTTCAAACGCGATTTTAAGTTTTTCATGCATATTTTAAATACTATTTATTACATATTTTAAGTTTTTTATTATATGTTTTAAGTACTATTTAATATTTGTCTTATATATTTTAACTCTTTTTTATTTGTCTCAAATTTTATAAAGGCAATTTCAAGTCTAATACACACAAATTTTTTGGGGATAATGTTACTCCAAGGTAATATAGCCAAGTCCTTTATTGAATGTTATTGAGATAACATGTATGTATGTTTTTATATAACTTATGAGTGCTAAGGAAATTGGAATAATGTGAGGCCATGATTGATTTATATATTTAAGTACTGATGACTTTTAGTTGGTTTCAGTATTGTAGTGGAAAACCACAAATGGTAAAACCTAGCAATAATCAAGAAAAGAATGATTAGCTGTACATTCATGAAAAATAGTACATGGTTATTGTTAGGTTCATATTTAATGTTGACTTATTTCCTATCAAAATAGTTAAATTTCATAAATAATAATTATAAATAGTACAGATAAATAATGCGAATACTAATGAACAGTGACATGTGGGATAGAAGGTTAGAGTATCTGCTCGAATAAGGTGAACAGTGATGAATAGTGTCAAACAATACCTCAGCACTCAACCTCCACTTGACTTTCACTCAAGTAACTGTGTAATTTGGTGAGTCTGCTCGAGCTGGGGTTGAATAGTGCTTATGCTGTAAACAGCAATAATAAATAGTAAAGCGTAAACAATACTTGCAAAAAAAAAAAAAAAGAAATATAAATACTCTAAAGTTTAACCTAATGTTGTGGGATAGTTGTTTTATATTTTAAGAGATTTATGATTAGAGATTTCATCATCTAAGTTTCTTGAGAGTATTATCTATTATTTTTCTTGAGAGAAACACAAACCACATTCTTGTAAGTAAGATTTATATGGAGTTTTATCTTGAAAATTTTTAAAATTTTCTCTCTCTATAAATTCAACTATGAAGCCTTCAAAGTTTTGATTATTATTAGTGGTTAAAGATTTTAGTCTTGTGAATATGTTATTCAAGGATTCTATTAAGGAAAGAAGATTTCAAAATTCTAAAAATAAAATAACTTAGAGTAAAATACTTAAAAGAGTTAGTCAAAATTAAGTTATAAGAAATCACTGTTTGTAAATTCTTCTTTTCTAATAACTTATTTTGACAGCTTAGGTGTTCTAAGGTCAATATATAGGAAAATTTTCAATTGGTATCAGAGCCTAAACTTAATCCTTGATCCTAGATTTTGTTTAAATGAAATATAAACCTCAAAGTTTATCTATTCTACTTACTTTAATAAGAATACTTACCCATATTGGAAAGTATGGATGTCTTGTTTAAAATCTTAGAGTCCTCTGATGGTCATAGTTGATGGAGTAAGTAATTCCAAAAATTTTAATCAATGGACTAGAGATGAGTTGGTTGAGTTTAATTAGAACAGTAAAGTTATGAATGTGATTTTTATAGTTGTTTTCCTTTTAGAGTTCAAAAAAATATCCATTTATGATATTACCAAAGATACTTGGGATATTTTTGAAACTATCTATAAAGGTACAAAAACTATTAAAAACTTTAAGTTTTAAATGGTAACCTCTAGATTTGAGGAAATTAGAATAAACTATAATGACACATTTGACAAATTCTATGCTAAGTTGAATGACACGGTAAATTTGAGTTTTAATTTAAGCAAAAGGATTCTTGAAAGTCAAGTAGTTAGGAAAGTTTTTAGAAATTTTCCTAAAAAATTTCTTCCTAAAGTCCCCGCTATAAAAGAAAGTAAAGATCTAGATTCAATTAAAATGGAAGAATTGGTATATTCTTTCCAAACCCATGAGTTAAGTTTTTTCTAAATTAAAGAAATTTATATTTATGACACTCAAGTCTGTTAAGAAAAAAGTTAAAATTGAATCTAGTGATAAAATCTTTAAATAATAAAGAGATAAAGTTATTTATTAAGAAGTTTAGAAAGTTCTTTAAATTTAAAATGAGAGATTCTAGTAAGAATCAAAAATCTTTTGAAAAAACAAAAGGAAGAGGTTTTCTAAAAGTAATAGATAGGTCCAATGTCATGAGTATAAAGGGTTTGGACATATCAAATTTTAGTGCCTTAACTTCAAAAAGGGCAAGAAGACCATGAATGCCTGCTTTAGTGACGATGACCCTAGTAAGAATGAATATAATAAGTCATCTTCTAATAAAACTAACATTATGGCTTTCATTTTCTCTATAAAAAATTAGTATGTTGACTCATAAGAAGATAATTCAAATGATAAGAAAGATATTCATGGTGCATTTAAGAATGTTTATTAAGAGGGTTGAATATTAAAAAGGTGAACAAAGATATTTTTAAAAAATTTAATTCTGTTAAACTTGAGAAGAAAAATCTTATAGTCAAATTAGAGAAATAAGTTGAGTGAATATCTAGTTTACAAAAACAAAAGAGAGTCTTAAAGACTAAAATTGAGACTTTGGTTTAGGAGTTGTTTGGTTTAGGAGTTGAATGATGTTAAGTGATAACTTATTAAATTTTCTAATGGCGCCAAAAAACTAAATGAGATATTTAACGTAGGTTAAAATCTAAGTAGCAAAAGAATGTTAGGTTTTTCTATAACCAACCTTAATGATGCTTCTATCTTTATAATTGTATTTATTACTCCTAAGGTAGCTGTTTCTAAAGTCAAGAAGATTAAGCTTAAAGTTGTAAGTGTTATTTATGCTTATTTACCACGGATGTGACAAAAGATGTCACATAAGGTCAAATTATTTTGAGTTTAAAAAGAAAAAGAAAGTATGGAGAAAAAAAAAATATCTCTTTTAGATTTTTTTTTCAAACTTTCTTTCTTTACAAATCTAAATGTAAAGTCTTCAGAGTTTTGATTACTGTTGGTAACTAAAAGTTTTAGTATTGTAAATATGTTATTCAAGAATTTCATTAAAAATAAAAGATTTCAAAGTTTTAAAGGCAGAATAACTCGAAATAGGTCACTTAAGGGTGTTAGTCGAGATTGAGTTACAAGAAGTTTTGTAAAAAATCACTGTTTGTAAGTTCTTCTTTATTAGTATAATATTTTGGTAATTCATGTTATAAGTTCAGAAGATTTTTATTCTATGAAGAGGTTTTTCATAAGATTTTTCTTCGATTATAAATTCTTGTGTATTATTTACTTTTATTACTTTATCAATTATTGATTAAATTTGTTATTGAAATTTATTCGTTATTTGATCCATTTAAGATGTAACAAATCTTAACGTATTTTGATCTGTTAATTTTCTGTATAAACACCTTTTACACCCCTGCCCCCTTCTTCTTAGATATTTTATGGTCTAAACGTAGGCAAATTTTCAGTTGTAATGTACTGAAATTATGCTTAGCACATGTTAGTAATGATTCTAATAACTTAGATATAAATGAATCAATAAAAAGCCATAGTTTATCATGTTTTATTTTTTTCTCTTGTCAAGCTATAAGAAATTTATTGAAGATATAAAGTCTTTACTTTAGAATCTTTACCACACTTTGTATGTTATCCTTAATTTTCAATGTTTATATAATCCTTCACCAAATATATTTGGTTAAGTTTTGCTTTCCTTAATGATTATGTGCTTCTACAGTGGAATTATATTATACGTTAAAAATATCATTTGTTCATAACTATCTAATGGACATTAGCATACCCTTGTTTTTTAGGTTTTTGGTTTGTGATGACGAGATAGTTGAATGTGATATTTGTGGCAGGATAGTTTTATAGACATTTTTGTTGTACATGTCAGGATGAGTCAGTTTGTGTAGTTATGTAGTAGTGCAATCGAGCAGGAAGAATTGTTTATATATTTTTGGCCACTAGATGATTATAGATAGCCTTGATAATTTGATCTTTTGTTGGAGATATGTTGATTAATTGTTGGCTTCAGCAAATGGGCATCTAAGGTTCCAATATTATTGTCGTCGTGGCTTTAGAATGTAGTTGATATTGAATTTATATTTGGAATGTTTAGATATTAGAAATTTGATGCTGTAAATTTGGGATATGTTCGTATTAAAGGAAAAACTCGGCCTAAGTTTTTTTTTTTTTTTTTTTAAGGCACTGTCATTAATTTTAATAATTATTTTTTGTCAACCTCTTTTCTCACATGTTCGGGTTACCAGTCGTGACATTGTCGCCCGCGCTTCAGTCAAGCAGTGTCAAGTGTAGTTATTATGTTATGTTCTACACAAGGAACATGGTAGAAGATAGTAAAGTATTGAAAAAGACAATAAAAGATCGAACATAATTTGGACCCCTGCTACAATAAAATCAGAACCAACTTCTCAAATTTTGAATGGACGTAATCATAAACATTAACTGCTTAGTTTTGTAGGCTCAACTTAGTCGACCAGTGTGGAGTGTGGTCATTATGTCATGTCCTACACAAGGGATATTATAACAGATGGTAAAGTGTTGAAAAAGAAGGTAAGTTATTATTATTATTTATAACTGTTGCCTCAGTTATTATGCATTTTGGTTATGCAATTAATATTCATTTTTGATGAAAACATATGTCAACATTTCTGTAGAAAACTGAGTTATATTGAGAAAGAGCTCAACATGACTGAGGCTACCTTCGTTTCTAAGAAGTTGCAATAGCTCAAGTTATTTAACTGTTATTATATGTTCCTGCGTTGCAAAGCAAAAGGAGAAAGTTGGCTGCTACCCCCGACAACAGGGAGTTGTGGCCCGAACATTTTGTAAAATATCAATGCAGTTTGTTATAAAAATATCCAGCATATTTCCTTGTAAAATATCTACTGTATCTCTTTTTTTTATTCTATAAATAAAATTGTGCATTTATTTAAAACGTGAATAAAAAAAAATTTTTAAAAAAATTTACAGTGTTTGTTTTTTGAAAAATTTTCTCTCTTATCTATTTTTTCTTCATATCACGTTGTCAACATAATCCAACTATGCAGAGTATTTATGTTTTTAACTAAACATTTTTGAGTTATATTATACTTATATCGTTGTGGTACTTATTTTATGTAATTATTCTTATAAGTATATTTTGTGGTAGCATTAAATTGGATCTTTTACTTCCAAAAAATAAGAATAAAATATTACATATATATCATTAATATCATTGTTATAACTTAAAATTCACAAAATAAATTATGTGATTAAAACTTGAAGTTCTAAAAATTAACCATAGAACTTGAAGTACTAAAACATGATTGGAGAGTATTTATTACTTATTTTGATTTTTACTTTTTCATATCTATTACAAAAAAAACACAATCAATCATATCTTTCTATTTTTAATATTATTTGTTATATTTTGTTTTAATCCTTATACTTTAGTTTAATTACTATTAAATTAAAAAGCTTAAAATTATTACAAAATTCAAATCTAAAGTTTTAAACAATTCTAACCAGAACATTAAGTTCTAATGTACAATCTTAAATTAAAACCTAAAATTCTGAATTTTAAAAATTAGCACATGAAGTTTTATGAATAATTTTAAAATTAGAATATAAAACTTTAAAAAAAATTTTAAAATTAGAATACGAAGCTCTAACTATTAATTCTTAAATTAGAATCAAAATTTCTAATTTTATAAATCATATATGAATTTAAAGTTCTAAGTATATTTACATGTTTTCAAAACCTTAAGTTCTTAATATTAACTACTAAATTAAAACTAAATTTTTTAATATATTTATATACTTCCACTATTCTTTCACAGTCTTTGAATATTAAAATACATTATTAATGTCGTGGGTCTAAAAGGCACCATTCAACAAGGAAAAACAAATACCCCTACAGATAACAATCAAAAATTGTGATTTTCTTTTTTTGTGTGTTCATTTGAACCTAATTATGATCATTGAAGGGGTATATTTTCTCCAAAAGTAAATATGTGAAATGTTTCACATTATTGTGAGATTATAAAACTACTACTAAATATAACTTGATTATATTTATGAATACCTTACAACTAAAATTATGTGGTAAAAAAGTCATTTAAGAGAATATAATAGAAAATACATTCTTTAATTGTATACAACTAATGTGATAGTGTTATAGTAATTTTGTGAGTACATATTCAAAATTATTTGAAATTATTTTTTTGACTTTTGCTTGCAATGAACTATGTTCATTTATTTGTGTAGCACTTTTATAAGTGAATGTAAATTAGCAATCCTTGAAGTGAATGCAAAATGAATTGCAATGGTGAAAAGGACACATGATTGTAGTGGTCATAAGTCTTCTTAATGACAAACACAAAAATATACATAACTAGCAAAAGTTAAATTCTATAAATATGACAATCTGAACCATCATTGTAATATAAAATGACATTGATCACATACCTATTATAAGTCAAAACATTTAATATAGCTTTAATCCAGCACCATAAAAGTGAAGGGAAAGAATGATAATGCTGAGACAAATTTTAATGATTAAGATCTAATAAATATTTTTAATTTCTATGTCTTTAATTAAAGAAAATATAGTTAATCAAAACTACAATTTAACTATTATATCTTTTATATATATATTGTTCATCTTATCTTTTTTTGTTATTATATCAAATATATTTTAAGTTATATATTTTATTAATCACTAATATAAAGTAAATTTTTAATTAGAGGATATTGGATAAAAATGGATTATTTTTTAGGAAAGAAAGTTGGGGATATATGCTTAACTCATAGTATATTTATATATAATATTTTTTGAAATAAGAAATATTTCTTGAAACTAACAAATATTAAAACTAAGATAAATATTATATCAAGTTTTGTAAACTTGTTTGAAGGTAAAAGCCATAATTGTGTTATCAAGTAGAACTAGATTATGCATGTTAAATAACTTATATTAAGTTAGATCAAGAAAAAATATACTAGTTTTAATAATGTTAGCTAAAGTGGATATTATATAAAGACTTTAAATAAGAATAATTTAAAATTTCTCTACATTACTGGCAAAAAATGCATATTAAAAAAGTTTATAATTTTATAATCTAAATTATATTATACAATTATAAAAACAATTAAAAACTACATGATAGTAAATTAGAAGTTTATTGATTCAAAAATATTTATATTATGGCATAACTATCATGGTCATCCAGAATCTACAATGATGCAAAGAATTATTAAGAATTATTATGAACACACATTAAAGAATTAGAAGATATTGTTGTTTAATGAGATTATGTGTACTACTTGCTCGTAAAGAAAATTGGTAAGTATATCATCGTATTCTAAAATTAGTTTGAAAACTCTATCATTTTTATAGTGAATTTAAAGAGAATATGTAGTCCTACTCACCGCCCTAATAGACTATTTTATGGTTTTAATTGATGCATCTATTTATGGCACACTTGTTTGTTTATTATTTACTTATAATGCTAAAGTTATCAGATTGTTTACACAGATTATCAAATTAAGGGTAAAATTTTCTCATTATTTGATCAAGACTCTACATCTAGATAATGTTGGTGACTTTACTTCAAAGATATTTAGTTATTAGTGTATCAATTAGGATTGATATAAAGTATAGTGTTCCACATGTGTAGCATCTTATATAGAAATTTATTTTTTAAATCTCTCAAATATTATTTGTTAAGATGTTATTAGAATTTGAAAAAGAAATTATAAATTATTAAATTTTTAATATTTGTTTTTTAGTTTCTATTGCATATAAGTGTCTATTGGGTAATAGCTTGCCTTTTCTTTTCAAGTTTTAAGTGAGTTTAGTGATAGGATAGTTGAAGCAAGTTAGAAGTTTTTTAATTGTAGGATTTTTTGTTAAATTTTGTATGTATAAAAATGAGAAAATTTGTATATATTTTTTAAGTAAATGAATAGATAGTAGACCATCAAATATTATATATTGATATTGATGTTAAGTAGTACAGATATGAAAACAATTTTGAAAATGTATAAAATCTAATTTGCAGGTTTTATATTTTAGGAAATTAAGATTGTCACAACATGTCCATTCATAAAATTGATTTGCTTAATCACTTATTAAATGATTTCAAGTAATTACTTAAACGTTATTATTACAAACTAAATTATCAATTTATGCTTTTTTATATTCTATGATATTAACTTGCCTTCGACTTGCTACCTATTATCAATATTTCTCATTGTAATTTGTACTTGGTCATCAACCTAATATTTATTATCTATGCACTTTTTTTCTTTTTTTGTGTATTATATATACTTTTATAGCTCCTCCACCATATATAAAGATGGATCCAACATCATTTGGGAATTTGTTTAATGTAACTTATCTTTTATTATCAAATATCTTAAACTTATGATGGATAATCTATTGACCACACATTTTGCTAATTATAGTTTTAATAAAAAAAAAAAAATTCTGCTATTAGAGAAAAAGAAAACACTTTTTGAAGTAAGATATAAACTTTTTTAAAAAGTAATTATAGTGTCTCATCTTGATCATCACACTAGTCAATTTTGAAAATAAAATACAAAAGATAATGTAACTTTAGCAAATTGTAAATCAATTACCATATGCATTTACTAATAATGCAAAAATGACCAAATTATATCTTTTAACTTTCAATAAATGAGCTTAGGCAATTGTTATGAAGAACTATCTAATCATAAGCTAATTTGCTATTATACCCTAGAAGCGTGGTAGATCAATTGGTTCAAAGAGAAAATTAAAAAATTATGATCTTGTTGAAGATAATATTCAATAATAAATATATCTATAATTTCTAAACCATTAGCTTTATAAAAGTTACATGTCCCTAGGTGACATTTGTTTCAAAAGTGACACATATTCTTGAAGTGATATTTGTTCCTTTAATGACACTTGTTTTTAAAGTGACATTCATCCCTAAAGTGATGCAAGTGCCAAAAGTGACACAAATTCCTATAGCAATGCAAGTCTTTGAAGTGATATTTATTTTTAAAGCTACATTTGCTCTAAAAAAATAATTGTCACAATAAAGGCTCAAAAATTTAAAACTAGAAAACAATTTACAAATGAGAAAATAATTTATAAATTATGTATATATAGAAGAAATTTGAGATTATGACGTAATAATCATCAACAATATATACTCTTTTATAGTAGTTACTAAAATTATGAAATATGATTATAATCCATAATTTCTTGTTAAATATAAACAAAAACATGCTTAGCCTTATTAGAAAGAAGCTATTCAATTAAAATTGAATCTTGCCAAATATAAAGTATTTATAACTTTAGTCTAAACACCTGAAAATATCAAACCCGTTGAATATAAATGGGAATTTATAAAGAAATATAATAAAAACAACGAGGTCACAAAGCATAAAGTGTAACTCATTACTTAAGATTTCTCAGAGACTTGAATTGATTTTGGTAAAATATATTCTATTCTTATAAATATAATTAGTTTCAATTTCTAATAAGTTTTGTAGCCTTTGAAAGACCTAATATGTGTCTCATGGTTATAGTAACAACTATTTACATATGTCATTTGACATTATTATCTATGTGAAAATTTCTAAAGGATTTAGAATACTTAAAGTATATAAATCAAAAAATTATAATTTGTTCTCAATTAAACAACAATTGATATCCATATGAATTGAAACAATTTGGGGCATGTGTTACAATCACCTAAGTGAATACTTGATAAGAGAATGATATTAATAATCTAATATACTCATGCATATTTATAAAAAAAAAAATTAGAATTTAAATTTGTCATTGTAACTTTAAAGAAGATGAAAAATAGATACTTGATCTACAAATACCATATCTCAATGCAGTTAAGCCTTATTATATCTAATATAATATATTAGACAAAACATAATTTTCTCTGTGAACTTATTAACCAAGCTCACTTCCACACCTACTCACCAACATTAGAATGGAGTTTATACATATTTTTTGTTACTTTTGTGAAACAATAAATTTGGAATTTTTTTTATTCTAATAAACCATATTAAAATCTTGGGTTAGTTGGTTATATAAATACTACATATCTATTTTAACGTTTACAATTAGTAGGTTATGCAAATATTGGATATCTTTCTAGTTCTTACAAAACACATTTACAAAGAGGAAATTTTTTTACTTACAATAATTCAGCAATCTCATAGTGATCCAAAAAGCAAACTTTCATTGCTATCTCCTTTAATCACTCTAAAATTCTTACAATACATAAAACAATTAAGGAATGTACATAGTAAACATTCATTATCCATCATATCTAAAGTACATGCAATCTATCTTTTATTATAGGTATTCCAACAATAGTATATGAAGATAATAGCACGAGTTAGAGGATAATATATTAAGAGAAATCGAACCAAACACATGTCACATAAGTTCTACTATATTCTTAAGCTCAAAGATATTGATGTTAAATAGATGCGCTCCTTTGATAATTTTGCCGACCTATTCACTAAACTTTACCTATATCAAGTTTTAAGAAGTTAGTACATAATATTAATATACGTCAGCTCTCCAAATTCAAAAATTAATATTCATTATAAAATGTCAATCATATCCCATTGTAAATTATCTATTACACTCCTCCTTTTTTCCATAAATGGAATTGTATATTCATTTAAAAAGTGCATAAAAAAAATTTAAGAAAACTTATGGTATTTATCTTTGAGAAAGTTCTCTCTGTTCTTACTTTTTTCTTCTTGGATATATTTGAATTAATGGTATATTTGCAATAATACGAGTTTTATCTATTGTGGTGTCATTTCTATTGCAAAATTAGTGAACAAACTTGGATAGGCGAAGCAAGAGAGTGAAGTTTGGTTCAACATAGGTTGAATGACAAAAATGTTGATTCGGGTGACAAAAATTTAATTCAACTTAATTGTACTTACTAAAAGAGTTGGTTGAATAGATAGTAGAATTCTTAATATATTATTTTAGAATGAATTTTAAGATGTATTCAACTTTATATTGGTAGAATTCATTTTTATCTTATTAATTTTGTTATACTATGGAATCTCTTTTATTATTGATATATTCAATTTTGTATTGAAATATTTATATAAATATAAAATTCATGTTATGTTATTATTTTTTAAGATACCATAAATATAATGGGAACTATTAAACAAACATGAGTCTTCACTCTTTCATTTTTTTTTTTTTTAAAAAAAAAAGATTTATTATGTTACATAATTGTGATAGTAACATAGGCCAATAGTAAAAATTAATTGCCTAATAAAAGTAAATGGCTAAGTGGTCAGTTGCTAGGCAACAAACTAAGTAGCGGGACTAAGAGGCTTAGTTGCTAGCCAATCAATTGAAAGGTGATGAGCTTAAGAAGGTGGCTAGTGCAAGTAAGTCGATGATATAGGTGATTTAATGATTTATTATCATGATATAAGTTATGATTTTGTAGACAATTCACACAAGTGACTGCTGGGGCTTTAAAATTAAAACCATCAAATATACTATTAATTGTATATTATTATTTATTTATTATTTTAATATTAAATTCTAGATGCGATCGAGCGTTAAATAATCTTGTAAATTGTGAGCTTGAGTTGGCAAAATGTTATATATATTTCTATTTATAAAGTCAAATAAAATTAGCAGAGATTTAAAGGTGATTCAGGTAGGTTGAGTGGTGTCCAAGTTATTATCTCCACCATAACAAACTAGTTGCTGCAGCACAGGAACACGGTTGTTTAAATATATCCATATTAATTAATTAATTAATTAATATAAAGTTTAGTTATACCTACTTCGATTTCAAAATCTTCACATCATATTCAAATTGGCAGCTGTATGTATCTGTTGTAATGGAAGTTTCTTTCCTTGCATAGTACATCCACAACATCACCAATTAAGATTCTAAGATTAACATTAAAAACAAATTTAATAAGATGATGATTGCAACTAAAAACTAAGATTTGTTATTAAATATGTATTTAAATTTTAATGAAATTTATAATTTAATTAATCAAATGGATGCATTGACATGATAAATCATGCTTACAATCACATAGAAACATGTTCTCGTCATTATTGTAGGGAAAAGATTTTTAAAATATCTTATTCGATGTTTCTGAACATGGGATAAATTATAATTAAATTAAATTAATAATAGATTAACAAAGAGTTTAAAATGAAGATGCATAATATGTTTATGTATTGTAATTAAAATAATGAGATTAGTTAGTTATGGCAACGACCAGAGAGCATGAACATATAGAAGAAGCCCTAATTGCATCATCATCTTCTCATTATTATTGATATATAGATGACTCCCACTCTCTCTCTTTCTCTCTCTGTCCCTTATTATTATTATTATTATTATTATTATAATTATTATTATTATTATTATTATATATAAGAAATGAACCAAGTGAAGACCTAAGTATCATAAAATTAAAAGAAAGTCTCAGATCCGATCGCTTAACAAACATATTTTTATATTTTCTTGAGAGAAAACACCTTTGTCTCCATAACACTTTCTACTGCTACTGAAAACTAATTCATTACAATTAATATACAACTCTCTCTCTCTCTCTCTCTCTATATATATATATATCTCACAAAAAATAAATAAACATCTGCCATGCCGACACAGGCGGAGGTGGCCGGGATCAATTATTAATATCTCTGACTCGTACAGACAATGTGCTTACAAACAAAAGCGAGTCAACATTGGTTAGTAGGTAGGTTACAACATGGCTAATTTTAAAAAAATAAATAAATAAATAACAATAACAATCATTAAAAAAAATAAAAACTTGACAGATATCTACATAAATTTAATAAAAAATAAATATTCATTAAAATAAATTTAATAATAAAATATTAAATTTATAATAAATTTTATAAATATTTAATAATATTATTATATTTCCACAACTAATGTAAATGCATGTTTAATATTTATTTTTGGTGTCATTCATTCATGCAGTGAGGATATACAGTAAGTTTTTTTTAAAAAAAATTAATAAATAAATAAAACAAAATAAAGAAAGAGTAGGTGACACATTATTCATAAATTATTATAAAGAGAAAGTGAAAGCACATGAGATTAGAATCGTGGAATAAGAAAGTCATGGGATAGAAGCTCGTAGATATCCCAATCGTAACAATTAACTTGCAGCTAGCATACAATAGCTATCACTTACGTATGATAAAAGAGGGAATGAAAAGTCTTGTTACGGTACAATTCAATTCGTATGTACCTCTATTCTATTCTTCTTTCACTTTACCTAACCCTTTTGTTATAATTGCAAATTCTTCAATTTGTTGTTTTATTTTTAAATCATTAGTTATATTTCTTATAAATTATAAATCATAAAAAAAAATAATTATTTTAATTAAAAAATATGTGTAAAATAAAAAAAATAACATAAATCATCCATATATATCATGGTCTTATTTATAAATAAAATTGTCTTCACGTAAGATAAAATTATTGGATACTTAATAAATGCACTGAATAATTTATAGCAATAATATTATATTTTTAAAATTAATTATATTATACGATTGATTATTTATTTATTAAAAAATAAATTTTAACTACTTTAAAAATAATTTAATTTTCTAATAATGGGTGTAATTATTATATTTGTATGCATGCATCAGTGTGTTTTAAAAGAATTTGTTGCTTGATTTATATTCACAATTACCAATATTTATTAAAAAGGATTAAAAAAATTAATTAAAATGTATGTAATCATTTTTTTTTTGGGGGTAAATTTGTAAAGCACTAGTTAATTTATCCTATAAAGTTAAGAAAAGGGTTAAATTTATTTGTTTTATGTATCTGTCGGTGGCGGAATCCTTTAAATATGGAATGGGTCAAAGGACACGTGCTCAAATAACTTCCTTTTTGGCGCCTTCTATTTCTCTGTCCAACACAGTAGGTGAGCGACAGCCTTGAGGTGAAGTTTCCAGAGGCTAGTAGATTTTTGGACAAACAAATTTTAAAATTGTAGTTAAAATAAATTTAATAAATAATTTAATAAATCTCTGATTATAAAATTAATATTTAAATTATACATATTTATTTTTATTTAAACTAATGTAATAATATTAATCATTATAATTTATCATATATAGTTAATTTTCTTTTTTTCAAAAAAAATATAATAAAATGAAGAATACATAATAATAATAATATTATATTAATTTATATCAATTAATTGATATGAAAAAAATAAAAAAAAATTGTGTAAAAGTTTGAATGGTAATTGGGTAATATTATAGTACAAAATTGTATTATTTGACGGGAGTGAAGGATGGGACGAAAGTAAGGGACAAGTAAACAAAATCAAAAGGGCAGGTCGTTGATTTGGCATCCATTATATGTACTGTGAGCAATGGTGGCACCATTGGCATTTGATTACTAACCAATTAAATTATACGTTATTCATACTAAAATCAAACTTTTTTTTTTAATTTTATATAAAAGAAAAAGAAAAAATTAAGAAAAGAACAAGAAAAAGAATCGAAAAGAGAAGAAGAAGAAGAAGAAGTTAAAAGGAAGGGGAGGAAGTGAAGAGGAGGAGCCGCCATAGAGTGGTTATAGTGCTTCTTGTATTCTTTCAAATAAAAACCCCA
>CP135539.1:1774429-1789927 GCA_032402905.1 Khaya senegalensis | reverse complement strand
AAGCTAGACCAATATGATCAAAATGGCAGGATAATTAGGGCATATAGAGATATGCAGTAATAGGAATTAAAAGACAAACACCGAAATAGGATATTAAGAGATGAGTTGATTTGTTTGCTTGATTTTTCTATAAATAGTGATATAAAATATGGGTAGTTTTACATGTTGTCTTATTTATTATTTAAATAAGTAAATAATGATTTCCTTTGCAGCAGGCCAAGCATAAAAGTAGTTGGAATCAAATCAATTAATTAGGGGTAACATGAAAATGAAAGAGAACAATGATGGAGGAGCCCTTTTGACCTTACAATTATTTCATGGTAACATTCTACTCAGTTGTGTAGGAGGCTAAAATTCAAAAAATAAAAATAAAAATAAAAATAAAAATTAAAAAATGAAATCTTGAAGCCAACCTTGCACCCAGCTGACTTTCCACCTCATCGTAAAATTATTTATTACGACAACCAAAAAAAAAAAAAAAAAACTTATTAATAATTATTGGTAATTTAAAAAAATGCTGAAGCCCCGAATAAGCTGCGCTGTCCTTTTAATTCTATTTCTCTCTCTCTCCCCCGATTTTGTAGAAAGGGAAACAAACCAAGACCCAAAACTGAGACCGCTCTCCTGTTTCTGGGTGAGCATTTTCTTTTTCTTTTTCTTCTTCTTTTCTTTGTTTAAGTCTTCATTGACGCCCTCTCTCCTCTCTCTTTCTTTATTATTCTTTTCTTTTTTTTTTTTTTTGGTTGGATCTGGATTTCATTTGATTTCTATTCTGTTTCGCTTCAATTCTATCAGGTTTTGATTTTGATTTTTTACTTTTGCCGCTGAATTGGATATGGGGTTATATATTTTAGATCTAATTTGTTAATTTTGAAATCTGAATCAGCTGATTCTGGTTTACCTGCCTCGACTTTGATTGTTAATTGCTGGATCATAATCACGTTCGTTTTTATTCTTCTATTTAATCTGCGTTTAAGTTTATCTGTCTTATTTTGTAAGTGCTACGATGCAATTTTCCTCTATTTTTTTTTTGACAACTCAGTTTGTCATGGATCTGAACATACAATGATGTATAATTGAATTCCTTTTTTATTTCTTTCATAATATCTCTGCTTCAGTTTGTGAATAAATGATTATTTGATTTTTGATTTAGGGTTAGCTGATGAATTTGGTGGTTGCTTCAAGTGTTATGTTTTTTTTTTTTTTATTGTTTATTTGTGTTTAAAAATTCTCTTGGTGGCGTGTGTGCCATGCATTTACTTTAGTTGTTTGTGTTCAATATAAATAATTCTGTTTTTAAGTGATTGATATATCGATTTATCTATTGCCTCACCATTTTTATCATATGAACGAAAATTAGGTAATTTTGATGAGTTTGAATGGTCTGTACTTGAACTTTCTTGTTTCGGTAATGTCATTATTGATTGGGTTGGGTTGTTTTCTGTTATTAATCATTTTTCTTTCTTTTAACAGGGCATGAAAAATGTTGTGAATTGATTTTGTTTCATTTGAACAGGGTTGGGGCAATTCGAACTGCTATTTATTGGGATTGATTATCTTAAACTCAGTTGGCAATGAAGAAAGCCTTTGATCAAACTTTTAGGGACATGTAAGTCTGAAAATTATTTTAATTAGTTCCTATACCTGTAATCTCGTTGATATTCTAATGTTCAATATCTCTTAGTATCTTTTATTAATGTAAGTTGTCTAAATAGGAAATTGGGCTTTGGCTTGAATTTTTTTGAATTTCAGTAATAGAAGGCTTTCTAGATTCGTGAGCCATTTAGTCCTTGGCTTTGGTCCCAATGCTTTTATCAGGTGTTTTATTGATAAATTTCTAAATGTTTTGCAACCACTTTTGCCTAATTGTTTGTCTCTTTTTCTTGTTCTTGCAGTAAAAGAGAGGTCAATAAGAAAGTGCTTAAAGTTCCTGGAATAGAACAAAAGGTTCCCTTTTCTTCATTAAACTCCTTGTTTGCTTAGCTAGTTATTGCTAGTTAGGGCTACATTTGTGGATTTGATTTATAAGCTCCCTTCATGAAGTTCATTTTAACAATCTCCGAAATGACACTGGTAGTTCCTTCATGTTGATTTTCATGTTTGCTGATATATGGTTTTTGTTGTTTTGAGTCAGTTTATAGAGATTGTGCAGCGTGACATCATGTGATCTTAGTTTAGCGTACAAAAATTTGTAATACAAGGTATTTTTTTTTCATTCAGGTTCTTGATGCCACTAGCAATGAGCCCTGGGGTCCTCATGGATCACTGCTTGCAGATATTGCCCAGGCTACCAGAAATTAGTAAGCTTGAATAATTTTTCCTTAGGTGCTCTGAATTACTTTGCTTGGTACAAGGAACTCAGTTTGAAAAATTTTGTAGTCATGAATACCAGATGATTATGGCAGTAATTTGGAAACGAATTAATGACACTGGAAAGAATTGGCGTCATGTCTACAAGGTCAGCATTTCTTTGGATTTATTAGTTGGATCAAGATGCTTACACTCAATATTTGTTTCTTCTGCTGGTTGAGTTTGTTTTTCTAACGTATCTTTCCTTTTTGGGTGCTATAACTGTCAAACTATTATGTATGTCCAAAACTCTTATTGGCTATTACACTCATCCCCATTTTAGGCACTAGAGCTGTTAAATTATTTTCTTCCACATGTTGCATCTTTTACCTGTATTTTCTTGCGAAATAGAACTGAAAGTTTTCTTGTGTTGCTTCAGGCTTTGACTGTTTTGGAATACCTGGTTGGCCACGGGTCTGAGCGTGTTCTAGATGATATCCGAGAGCACTCATATCAAATATCGGTTTTTTCCAGTTCCTTAATGCTGTTTGAAAGCTATAAAAAGTCGATTATGTGCTTTACATCTCTCTGATCTTCTTTATAGATATCTAAGAGCAAATCTTTTGCCTATATTACAGACATTGTCTGATTTCCAATATATCGATTCTAGTGGGAGGGACCAGGGTAGCAATGTCAGAAAGAAATCTCAGAGCCTCGTGTCCCTAGTAAATGATAAAGAAAGGATAATAGAAGTTAGGCAGAAGGCTGCTGCTAACAGGGACAAGTGAGTTTGATCTAAAAACAGTAAACCTACATACTTTCATGGGTTTCTGCTGTTGGTTTTATCACATGTCTTGCATTAATTTACTTTTGTTTTTGAATGTTTCATATAAGACTGTGTTATTTTATCAGTAATGCTATGTAACAGGAAAAGCTAAATTAATTCTGCCAACTACTTTTTGTACAGACTCCAAAAAGAAAAAAAAAAAAACTGAATTTTTATGCAGTTTAACAGCTTTAGCTCCCCACACCTTTTCAAGATGATACCGTCTGATAGACATTTCTTTCCTAGTGACATTGTATGGCTGCCACCTTAAATTTTTGTACGGAAGAAAATGTCACTTATAAACTGCTTACACTATGCTGAATGATACTCATGTAGATACAGGTTTCTTTTATATTGGAAGCATATTTTGGTTTTTTCATTCTCATGTGTTTTCGTGATTGTTGTTATGACAAATGGTGTTAAGCTTTCCTGTTAGTTGTGTTTCCTGCATAAGATAGATTGGATTTTCTGGAAGGATAGGATAGGATAGGATAAAAACATGACATTACTTACACTAATCCTACTTGTGTTTGTCTCTAGATAAAGTATTGGATTGGTGTTATATATCTTGACCTATGTTTGGTGCAGGACTTGATATGATACGATGTATTATATTTTTGACTGAGTATTCGATATACTATATTTTTGACTGATTATTCCTGTGTGAGCTGTTTTTGGGCTAAAAAAAAAAGTAATGCTGTCTTCATATATTGTATGAAATGCTAGATATACTCGAGCATTACAACTTAAATGTTTAAAAGAAAATAGTTTCTTTACTTAATAAATATGGAGCAAATCCAATTGATGTTATAGAAAGTTCAAATCTGAGATTGGCATGTTTGGGATGCGTTTCAATTTGAGATGCAGCACTCTAGCAATCAAGCAGCAAAAGTTGGACTTCACCATTCATTGAAACCAATTCTATGCAACTTGATTGGATCCCACTCTTGTTACTGTGGAGATATTGCAGGGTATTGGTGGGGTTATTAAACTCTACATGATACAGATAATAGCGGAGCAGACTTTATTTGATTTATTGATTTATGCTTTTTGTCAGCCCTACACCTCTCATCTGTTGGAAATAGTAGATGTGAGTCTGTTTACCATTGGGTGTTTATCTTGTCATCAATGAGAAGCCAGAGGAATGCTATGGTGTGAGAGGCTCAACAGCTATCTCACTTGCATTCTCTCTTTACTTGTTTTCTTGCCAGGGGTAGCTAAAGATTGCCCTTATATTGGCTGGGTCAGGGGATTTCTCAACACAACCCTCCATCACCAATGTTCATTTTTTATTGTATTGTAGCAATGGTTAATCTGGACATCTCCCCTTGTGATCTATCTTGTGGCACAGTGACATGAAATACTGCTCCATTGTTGTTTTGATGTGCCAAATGTAGCCTTCATTTGCTTGTTACTTGTACATTACTTCATGAATGGATCTGAAATCTATTTGCATTCATGGAACTTCTGCTCTCATATGAAAGGTCAATATATCTAGTATATAGCTTCTATGTCAACTAGCATTCTGGATACTTTATTTATTTTTTTAATTTCTACATCTGTTGTACTTATCCTATGTGGTTAGTATCCTTAATCCCTTGGCTTATATATAAATCAGCCTAGAAGCTGGTAGTAACATGCACTTTTCCAGAACTGGTGCATCATTTTTCTTTAAGTTTCACAATGATGTGATAATAAGGTCACAATAACTTTCCTGGATTTTTCTTGCTGAAAATCCTGAGTTAATGTTATAGTTTTCCTTTTCTGATCAAACTTTTTCTTAATTAAGTACCATTAAGTATAAATTTTGTTCTTGTTCATGCAACAGGTTTCGCAACACATCAGCAGGAGGGATGTATAGGCCTGGTTCGTATTCAAGTTCAGGAGGATATGGTGACAGGTATGATTATGATCGTTACGAAGGGCGCTATGGAAGTAGGGATGATGATCAAAATGGTTATGGAAATGGAAGAGAGAGAGAGTATGGCTACAGGGATGATGATCAGTATGGCAGAAATGGAGACTCATATAGTCGTGATGGTGATCGTTATGGCAGAGATTATGAAGATCGCTATAGAAGAGATGGCTACAGGGATGATGACTATCGTGGAGATGACTATCGTGGAAGAAGTAGAAGTGTTGATGGTTACCAAGATGGCTCTGGCAGGGACTCTGATAGAAACTGTGATTTTGATGAAGAGAGTCAATTATCATCTCGGTATGCATCCCCTCTGTAGAGACCTTTACATCACTGGTCTTTTTTAGAACTATATTAGTTCCGGCAGTGCTTTGGTTTTAGAACCTTGCCATTTTGAATTTTTTTATTGCTGTAGTTAATTTATATGTTCCTACAGAATACGAAGAGGAACTGGCAAGCATTGGGCTAGAAATTTAAACGAAAAAGAATCATAAAACTATGCCTGGACTGCACCATTTAAATGAAAGTAATTCAAGCATTTGGGGTCATTGCTGTATGTGATACATGTCCATGAGTTTTATCTTCCCCAGACTGATGATCATTCTCATCAGCAAAGATATAAACTAAGTGGTGTAGTTGCAATTAGTTGATGTTGTTGGATGTTCTTGGTTTCGTCTTAAGCTCTGACTGAACATGATTGAAAAGTTTCAACCATTTATTAAAAGGTTTTATTGGCAGGCGGCTTGAGCGGAAATTTTCTGAACAAAATATTGGTGCTCCTCCTAGTTATGAAGAAGCAGTAAGCGAATCTCGAAGCCCTATTCACAATGAAAGGTATTCATTTTGTGACATTGAGTGCTGTAAGATTTGCTTACAACATTCTCATGAGCGTGGTCAAATTTTTACATTGTTAATAAAAGGGATGGAGAAAGTTCAGCACCAGCTGCACCAAGAGCGATTTCTCCACATGCCACTCCTGGAGCTTCTTCTCCACCTGCTGCTCCAGGATCTTCTTCTCCATCTTCAAGTCAACATCCAAGCCAAGCAACTAACAGTTTTGGCAACTCTACATCTGCTAACCAGGGAGCTATGGCTTCTGATGAATTTGATCCACGCTGTTCGCATCTAGGTACAGTAATTCCCATTCTCTTCTCATTGTTTTGTTAAAACAGTGAAGTGCTGTGTGTAATGTATTTTTATGGTTAAGACTTTAATAATATGTTGACATTGGGTTAGGCTGTTAATGCTTATTGCATTCTGTGTTGGCATAGGTTCTTTCAAATTATTGTTCTACTTTGTCTGCTTCTTTTAATTGCAATTCTCCTGCTTGAGAGCAATTCAGAGTTATTGTATATGTAATATCTGGTGCCTCGACAAATGCCAAGATTACTTAATTCCATTTTAGGCATTTGCCTCTGGTTTCTGGGTGTGGGAGTAGAGAAGTGGCATGTAAATCTGATTGAGGCTGGGTTGGGGAGTTCCTTTGTCTATTATGTAGTGTTTGTCTAAACTAGACAAAGGTGCCTTTTAGGGTTTGAGAAGTTGAGAAAGCACATTTGGACTTGCAGAAGCACTGCCAAATGCATCCTTAATGTGAACTTGGCTAGCATGAAAAATTGGCTGGTACTTCTACTTTAGTATTGGATTGGGGTGGAAATTTGATCGAGAGTTACTATGAAGTTGATTTTTGCTCAAAGCCATTTTGACAAAAGGGACAACTTCTCAATGATCAACTAATCTTTACATATATATATTTTGTGTCTCCATTTCTGCATGCATTCCATTCTGCAAATTTTCTCTTATGTCTAATGGCAACGTTTGGAGTTTCCACATCATATAAATCTTTGTTAGTTTATTTATTTTTTAATTTTTAACATTTATTCAATTGAGGCCCATTAGATGGAGCAGGAGCTAGTGCGAGGTTTTATTGATTTTCAGTTGACTGTCTCCTGTAACTTGGTTTGAACCATATTTATCTACTTTTATTTAGCTATTCTGTCAGAATGCTTTCCGGAAGTTAATTTTTACTTGCATGTGATCTCATCTAGGAGATAGAATATTCTACATTCACGGATCTTATTTCAAACTATTATTTCTGAATGTATTCTAGAAGTCAGGCTGTGCTTGACGTGCTGATCTCATTTGGAACTTCAAATCTTGATGTATCTGCTTGTGCACACAAATGCAAGATGGTAACCATGTATGCTAACCCTGTATGGAATCTATTCATGATCTCCTGTTGAAAGAGGAATTGATTGTCCCGTGTGATAAGATGGTTGGTTTGTGCACCCATGAGAGTTGGTTTAAGGGATTTCCTTGCATCTGTAATTTTGATTAGCTAATAGTGTCCTATTCCTGTTTATATCATGTTGCTTGATGGAGAAGAGGGCTTTTCATGCAGAATAGGGAATATTATTAACAGTCACATGTTTTTTTTTAATCCTTTTCACTGAGTAAAATGACTGAGGTTGGTAAAATGACTGAGGTCCCTTTATGAGTTATGATGTTTCATGATTGGCAGGAGGTTGGGGTTTGATATGATTGTGGATGTAGTGGTTTTTAGGAGCCACAATTGTCTTTGTTGCTTCTACTTTTGTAATGATCCTTTAGTGCTGCAAACTGATTTTTTTTTCTCTACTTTTGTCAGCTTCTGCTGCAACTATTGCAAAAACTGGTGGCCCTACTACCTCAAACAGTGCCGAAATGGACTTGCTTGGCTCTCTGTCCGACCCATTTTCTTCAAGTGATTTGGCCATTATGCCCGCCGTGCCCACAACCTCTACTGTTGAAGCTGATGCATATTCAAACTCTGGCTCTGTATCCACATTTAGTGCAACACAATCAGCTTCCAATGTTATGAATCAGGTAGTGATTCATTTAATTATGATATTTCTTGAGATCCATTTTTCTTGGTTTGACTTATAGCAGGGGTTTAATAAATTAGGACAATTTCAATTTCTCGTGATATTTAGCCTGTCTGGTATCTTGAAGTCCAGTTGTCACTTTCCACTGTAATAATCATTTGAATATGAATCTTCAATACCATCATATGCTTTTAAAATAGTGTTGTGGCAAATTGATTTCCCGGAACCACCCTCAAAACTTACTGTGTTAGTTTGCGGGAAGGAATTGTAGGCATTCATTTAGAACTTCAAATGTTATGCTTGTCTAAGTGCATGCTATATTTACCAACAAGCAATGTGTGATTGCTTACAGGCTAGATCTCTTGTTCTTTTCCTGGTTTTCCATATCTTAGTCTTGCAGATGATCTTATAGTTGTGAGTGATCGAACCATTATATGGATTGTGTTATGAAGAACTAAATGAAGTGATTGCATGTAGGCTGTAAAATAGTCCTAGTTGTACTTCCTTTAATGGGAGTAAATGGAAAACTATGAAAAAAAGATGAAAATTGATGAACACTTGCACAATATAAGCACTAACTAGTAGACATGATTCTTGAAGGCTGCAAATAGAATTCTAAGATTTGTCTTCATTTTTCAATTTCGTGGATAAATGTTATACACTTGTGGATAATGAGTACCGAGGGAGACTAGGTAAATGAATAAACCACGTTGGACTTACTATATGTGTGTGTTTGTATGTCTGTTTTCAATTTCTTTTGTCATATCATTGTAGTTGGATGAAATTACTTTTCTTTGATACAGACATTTGAAGATCCATTTGGGGACTCTCCGTTCAAGGCTATCCCTTCTACAGACACTGCCCCAGCTCATCAACAAACTACACCATCTACTTCTCCTTTCCCACCTAATTTGAACCAAAATGCTGAACTGCCCCAGCCAGCTGCTGCAAACATGAAATCAGTTCCCAACTTTGGGGATTCATTTTATGATATTACATACTCTTCACAAAATGTCTCCAATGATCAGCATTCTTCAGCAAACTCGCAGTTTTTGCCTCAAGAACTGTCAACTTCGCAGCAGGAGACTGATATTCTGGCAGATATCCTTCCTCCTTCTGGACCTTCACCTGCTGCAGCAGTGCAGGGAGCCTTTTCAACTCCAACTGGCCAACCTGCAGAGCCAAGTGCTAATATATATGGAAGCTTCCATCCACCTATGGGATCAATGGGTCCAGTAGCGTCAAGCATGGCCCCTCAAATGTCTTCTGGGTCAGGTGCTCAGCATAGCAGTAATAACTTTATCTCACATGCTAGTACTCCTGTTGCTTCTTACATGGCTCCTCAAAGTCCAGCTGGACCAGCTGCACAGTTTAACGGCAGGAATTTGCCGCCACATCAGGGTTCTGCAGTCCCCACTGCTTCACATGGTGCTGATCAAAATCCAACTGGTCCAGCAACACAACAGCACTATGAGTTACGGAACAACCTTCTTCCTCAAGTTTTATCAAATCCTCCAACAGTGTCACAATCAGCTGTTCCCTCTTCAACAGGATCACTAGCTATAGTCCCGCAACCTCAACCAACCAAAGATAAGTTTGAACCCAAATCAGCAGTTTGGGCAGACACGCTTAGTAGAGGGCTAGTTAACTTGAATATATCTGGGCGTAAGTGCTTTTTTTTGAAGCCTTAAAAATGTATTATTGGTTTCTGATTGTTGATTGTCTGCAGAAAATTTAACATAATTATATATATTTCTTTTGGGTATGCAGCTAAAACAAACCCACTGGCAGATATTGGTGTTGATTTTGATGCCATTAATCGGAAGGAAAAGAGGATGGAAAAACAACCTCCACAGGCTGCGGTAACATCTACTATCACCATGGGTAAAGCTATGGGATCTGGTTCTGGGTTAGGTCGTGCAGGTGCTAGTTGTATACGGCCGCCATCAAATCCTATGATGGGTTCTAACATAGGTATGGGGATGGGCATGGGCATGGGTGGTGGTCCAGGTGCAAACATGGGTATGGGTGGTCCTGGTGCTGGCATGGGCATGGGAATGGGAATGGGTGGTTATGGAGGCATGGGTCAGCCTATGGGAATGGGGATGGGGATGGGGGTGAATGCAGGCATGAATATGGGAATGGGCCAAGGAGTCCACATGCAACCTCAAAATGGGATGATGCCCCCGGGATCAACTATGTTGGGTAGTGGTTATAGGCCCATGATGGGTGCTAATGGTTATTCTCCTCAACAACCATATGGCGGTGGCTACTGATGAGAAATAAGAGCAGCTTCCCCGTTTGAGGGTTAGTAGATTCTTGTTATAGTGTGAGGTAAATAAAAGGTTGGCATAGCAAATCTATTGCTACCTTGTAACCCTTTATGATAAACTTCTAGTCTCGTATGTGTTTTGAAAGCTGTATTTTTGCATCAATGGTTGTAATTTTCCGGAGAGTGGCCCAATGTGATTGCTGTTCATTTGTGTTATTTTAGATCTGTCATTTACGCCATCCATCGCTCCTTGTGGGTCACGGTAGCAGTTTTTGTTCATTGATTTCTCGAGGTGTTGTGAAGTTGTACCAGTGAGGAAACCTTTTGTAAGTGGCCGGCTTTTATTCTATTTTCATATATTCTTTGAGACTGAAGGATCTACAAGCTTGCCTACTTAATAATAAGTTTGATAATTCATTTTTGTACTTGTAATTTGTTCCTTTTTACTAGCGTTGTCCTATTGGTGTAAATCTAAATCCACTGTCTGTTTATGCAATGTTTCATTGCATTTTTGTTTCAATGAAACTAACCGTGCTGGTATCAGACAGTTTGCATTATTATTGATAGTTTGCAAGGATGTAAAGTTTGCATCTTAATTATTATCAAGTAATAGCATTTATTACGGCAGTACATTGTCATATTTTAGGAGGTTAAGGAATTTGTGATCCACTGACCCCTATTATGTTCTATTGACTAAATATTTGTGCAAAATAGTATTTTTACAGCATTTTAAGAATAGACTATTTTAATAAAGGATGTGTGTGTGTTCACATAATCATGTTGTCAGATAACTAAATTTTGAAAAATTAGTATAAACTGGTTTCTGAATCAATACAAAATTTGATTATCTAATAAATAAATTTTTAAGTAATTACTTTGGAAAGCATACCAACTACTGTATACTTTAGGTGTTAAATTGTCGGCAAAATGTAAAAATTATTAACAATCCAAGGCAAAGGCAATCCCAAATATGCACTTGAAAAAATCCAAAACATTAATTTGAAATTAACCTGTATGTAATAGACAGACCAGACCCACCACATATACCCTTGTTATTGTCATTGTTTAATTTTTGTGCTGCTTTGTAGCAGAATCTGCAAACTTGAGCAAGAAATTTGCCCTGCATTGGTGTTTCTTTGAAAATATTCCAAAAAGTCCAAGCTAATTCATCCGCAACCAACATGTGACACTTTGTTTATCAAAGCCTAATTTCACACACATTAAAAAAGACGTCAACGCTTAAAAATCTCTTTGTTCAAAGCCTATTAATATTAAATCTTTCTGAGTCTATTAATTTTCCTTCACCTATTTATAAACTAATTGAGAAGAGAACACAAGATCAGTGTATTAGACAGTCAAATAAAGCATGGCCTCAGTTTTAAACAAGAGATAACCAAGTCTCATAAGATTATTAACGATGCAATATAATCAGTCACAGCCTTCTACGCATACATTTTGTAAAATTTACAGATTATTAACCTCCACATCCAGTCGAAGAAGTACATAAGCTGAAGAAGCAGAAGCAATGCATCCATCCACAAACTCCACTTGAAGAATTTCCAATTACACTTGTTCTGTTATCTGGAATAAGATTCAAGATGATATAATTGGATATGCAAGCAGATGAAGAATAGACATCCAAAGTTCAAGATGGTGACTGTCAGAAGATTAAAGTGCAGAAGCAGTAATCTTAAAACTATTTTGAATTGGGATTGAGTTTTCTTTTACAAGCAGCAAAGGAGCATTTACCTGTGAACATGTGTACAGCAGCGACTAGTGGATTCTGTATTCATTCGAGAAAGACCTGAATTCTGTCACCCATTGTATCGTTAAAATCTAACAGCAGCTTCCCTCCCACTTCTTCAGCAGCATCATCCAAAAGTTCTTTGATGTTCACACCCCCCAGTGCTATATAATATAACATGCGCAATTTTGAGTTATGATTTTCCAGGATTGATCTGGAAAAAGACATCAGTGATAAATAAATTTGTTTTATAAATTGTACCTGGAACTATATTTGTGATCCCATCCAAAAATCCAGCCTGTGGGTAAAAAATGAAATAAGATGACAGTTAATTTTACATAAACAAAATCCAGAACATGGCATTACTAATGCACTAGATTAATCACAGCAGATGTGAACCATCGTGAAGAGGTTATGTTGCCCCAGAATGAAACCTATGGTAATTGCATTTCAAAAAAACTTAAGAAAGGTGGGTATATAAACATCATTTTGATGAGAGAGAATGGTGGTCTGCAGACTGTACGATCAACTTTACAGCATTACTACAAATTAGAGCCGCCCCCTCCTCCCTGGGTCAAACATTTATTACCTGCTGCCATATTTTGACAGCGAATAATGCAACCAAGATAGATGATGTGTACTGTGCAACTTGTGAAAGTAAGCAGCTTAACGTTTTGTGCAAAATATTTAGCTCTAAATGATGACATCTTATTGAAAATATGGTTGTATTGCACTAATTATACTTAAATAAAGAGCGAGTTGAATGGCTGTAAACAGTTGGACTAGTAAGTAAATCTATACAATAAAAAGAAATAAAAAAAAAAGAAAAAAAAATGAACAGAAAAGAAGAGTTTTATTGTTTGAAAAGATTTGGTACTTAAAACGATATGAAAATGCAAATTTAATCAGAAAGATAATTGGAAAATATTTGTAAGTACAAATATGAAAACAAGAAAAGAAAATAAGACAGTTATCTTGACAGTAATGCGTGTTGAAGAATGGAAAGAAATAGATAAAACTTTATCATGGAATAAAATGTAAAATTTCAAAAGACAAATCAAACTTGTTCAGCATATTCATTATATTTGCACATCATCTGTGAATCATTAATGTACACTGCCTTTTATCTTTAAAAAATTAAGAAATTTATATCAATGAAATGTTAATTCACAGAGAAATATATATTCACGAAAATTTAAATTATCAAAAAGCCAAACCATTTTGTATATTGCATGTTTTCTGTGCTATTTTAAATGTATATGATGCTGGGTGGCATGACCAGATTTGATTCCTCATGTAAAATGTAACCTAATTATTTGTCATTTGGATTAAAAAAAAAAAAAAAATATGCAGGTGTATTGAGGTAGAACTAGAAGTACATTAGTAGAACAGTAATATGGAATTCTGTGACTGCTGTGGAAAGAGGCTTACTGGAATTCTGACATCAAGTTTCTCAAATCCATCTCTGCCTGTTAATTTGATCCTCAGTGTACGAGACCAGATCCCAGAGAAAGGCCCCCCTGAACGATCTGCACCAGAGTTAGTGTATACTTCAGGAGTTATCACTTCGACCACAGGAGCTTGGGAACTTCGTCCTCTTCGTGATGTATCATCTTCAGCCATTGGTTGGATACTGTATGAGTTACTGATCACTGACATATAACATATTCATGATTAAACATAAGATTAGGCAAATCCATGTCGTATTAGGTTACTTTGAATTGATTGGCAAGCTGGACAAAATTGGCCAACCCAAGTGGGTTTACTAAAATGACTAAAATTCTTTTTGTCTGATAAAGAAGGCAGAACATCAATGAACTCTCAGAAACTAAAGGTTTCTAAAAGTTTCAGAAGACTGCCAATATGATTCTCAACCAGACAAAATGTGCAAGCAACGAATGGCAGCTGGAATTAATTATTCGCCAAAAATAGCTTGTTAGTGTCTGTTATAGATCTGTTTATGCTAAATGACTTAACTCAGTTGCACACACAAATAATTTGTCCAATTGAAAGCAGAAGGGGCGAGGGGAGACATAATCTGGTGGTCAGTATTCCGCTACAAGTTAAAAGGTTGGCCCCATATTACAATCAAAGAGAGATCAATTTATCTTGGTGACATCTAGAGTTAGGGGGAAAAAACCTTGTTTCAGTTTTAAGAGGCCAGAAATCTCACCCACCTTTTTCTGAAGACAACCGACTCGTACGAGTGGCATACCGTTTCTCTTCTTCATAATAAGTGTTGAAACCTAATATTTCCTTGATTTCTTCAAAAGATGGCATACTTCCAGGAGGAGGAATACGGCCTCCTTTAATGGCAGTCAGTGAATCCTGCAAAAGAGTTGTAGACATTAATTTACAGTAAGGTTATAGTATAAAAAAACTTACCACAAAAGAGGAAAGTTGCATTCTATGTAGCAATATTCATATTACATTTATTGAACTATTACCGAGCAGCAGATGTTTATGAAAGAATACATCAACCTAAAATTGCTAAGAGTAGAAATATAACATAATAATGCTACAAAAACAAAGTTAGGATTTGTATCCCAAGTGATGGGACAGTTAATATGGCACTCATACAAAACTAGCTTATGGAACAATAAGGTAAATCACTAAAAGTTAACAACAGTTACTAATTAATAGTGCCACATCATGTGACATATCAGTTAAAATACAAACTCTGTATTCCAAATTTGCTAGTGTTATTAGAATTAAAGCTCAGCCATAAATTACACAAATCCTAGATCTGACTTTCAAGGTGTAAAATATTGGCTTTAACCAATCTGGCTAGCCACCAAACGTCAAGCCTTGTAAATTTCATATACATATAGAGATGAGAAAAACATCAAAATAACAATCAAGTGACAACCAAACGGTGCATGCTTGATTCAGTGGTGAATAATAGATAGAAAATTCAAATACACATCAATTCAAGTATGTCAATTGGCCGTTACAATGAGAATTCAAACAAAGCCAATCAAAAAAACTACGTCAAAACGTAAATTTAGAATTTATGAATCTGTTGAGATGAATTAATCTGCTAAAATGGATATTCTACTAATGGAAAAAAAGCAAAATATAATTATCAAAAATTACAAAAGAAGAAAAGCAACATCCTTTTTTATAATTTTCATTTTTTTTTTTTACCACACTCTCCTATTAGGTTGGTAAAGAGGGACATTCAATCCCTACTTGTTTCCCCCGTAAAAGGAGTAACCAACTGGACCATACTTTGGGATAAATAAATAAACAAAATAAAGAAAAATTTGTAGCTAACACATTTACAGAATATTAATCACATTGACAAAGTAGTCTTATATACTTTTAAAGTGTAAGAGTTCTGTTTTTAATAGTCTGCAATGATTATCTTTTCCCTTTTGCAGTCATAAATGGTGATCCATCCATGCATAGCATTTGATTAGAATTTTATGCAGAGTAGAAAACATCAAAGAAATCTGACCTGCATTGCTCGAATGGATACTCCTATCAAGGAAAGGGGGTATGCTACAATTTTAAATCCAAGCTCCTCGAGTTCAAGTGGATTAAGTATTGGTGTTTTACCTCCACCTTCAAGCATATTGGCCT
>CP135539.1:1757942-1774057 GCA_032402905.1 Khaya senegalensis | reverse complement strand
CCCCCTGATCCACCATCTCTCCGTATGAAACAAATCCAGTGTCTGGCAATGCCAGTCGAGCAGCTGATATTGAAAATCCTAATGGAATCATGTAACTGTATTAGAAAACTTGACTACTCATTATATTAAACCCAGATGACAAAACTAATAGCCTTCTATGATCAAATAATTTAATTCAAAATCTTATGACAATTACAAGACACCACCAAATAAATGTTTTACAACAAAATAAAAAAAATAAGAAAAAACGCATAAAAGAATGGACCATAAAAAAAAAAAAAAAAGAAGAAGAAAGCATACTTGAATATTTTCAATCACTAGTTCCTAGAAATTGAATCAAAGGAATGTGAGAATATTATTTTGAAAAGAAGCACATGAGGGGAAAAATCACTAATCTTGCCATGAAGAAAAATAAGCAATACATTCAACCAGAATGATTTACAATGTAAATCAATTACGGTCAAAAGGGAAAAAATATATATATGAACCTTAAACCATATACAAGGAAATCTTATCTAGCATGTCAATTGTGCAATATATTCATGTTTTGCAATCACTTCAGGAGATCAGAATAAATTGAACGGTTACTACAAAAGGATTTAAAACAAAAAATTTAAAACAAATGATCATGACCACACAAAAGCTTACTACAAAAAGATAGTTCTCTTAAAACTCAATATGTGAATTTAATCGTTCAAATTCAAATAAACCCACATCATGAAATCAACTAATAACAACAAAAGGATAAATGAAAGGAGAAAAGAAGCATATACCACTGGTGAAACAGTAACTAAAACCAGCCTTCTCGACAAGTTTAGCACTGAGAGCATCGAAACAAGCAGGGCCCTGATGAACCCCAGGAAAATCAAGAATCTGTCTAAGAGCTTTAGCCGGAGAAATTTTCTCCGGAAACGAAGCTACTATGTGGCTTCTGGGATGTACGAGAGTTGTTGCAGTAGTGAACATAGTATTGATTTTGCTAAAATTTTTAACTGAAATATTATTAGTATTGCCCAGAAATGGGGAACGTTGTAGAGTTGAAGTGCCAAACTTAGAGGATGATGGATCAGAATGAAGAAGACAGACATTGCTGCAACAATCTTTGCCTACTGTAACTGAACAAGGCTTCATTTTTCTTTTTTATTTTTGTTTCGGTATGTGGAGAAAATTGGCGTGGAATCCATGGCTTTATTAAGTTCTTTGTTCTGGTTAAATGGCCCAGTTTTGAGGCCATAACTAATAATAGCCCACTATATATTTTCATTTTATTTGTGACCATAACATCCAATTTTGTCGCAAAACGCCCCAGATTTTAATTGTTTGTTTTTGTCGGTTTCTTTTAACTTAAAAGAGAAAGAAGACAAAAAGAATAGAGAAAGAAAAGTGAGAAAATAAAAAAAATCACAACACAGTCTAATCCATTTGCTCTTCAAAATATTCTCTTGATCCATACAAATTACTTAAAACAACTTTATTGTATAAAGTTTGTTAAAAATAAGTGAAATTATTAGTGTTACATGTTTATTTTTATTAAATTATAACATGTATTTTTTTTTAATTTTTTTAATATTCAAAAAATGTGTGCTAATAAAGCGACGTTAGTAGTTGATTTTGTTGAAAAAATATAAATTAGCAAATAAAAAAGTAGAACGGCAAAAATTTATATAAAATTATAGGATTAAAGATGTAATATAATTTTTTTTTTGATAAATTGATAGTTTCATTAAATGAATTAAAATTATTAAGAGAAATTACAAGTTTATGGAGAAGATAAATATTTAAAAATATTTTATTATTTTGTATAATAAATATTTTACAATATTATTATTTCTAATATAGATGACATGAGATTCTATAATAATTTACTTTACAAAATTATGTAAAATTTTATAAGATAATAATAAAAATTATAATTAACTGTATTCTATCAATGAAGTGCCTTATTTTTTTTTAAAATAAATTTAATTGAATTTAGTATTAAAATAAGAGTAATGTTCTTAAATTATTTATCTTTGTTATTTTATTTTTAAAACTGTTTAATATACAAAATGATATATATATATATATGAATTTTTTTATAGGAATAAAAACATAAATAATTCGATGATTTTTATTATTACCTTCAAATTTGAACTCTAAAATGCCTACCAATTCGAATATTTGAAAACTCAAGCTCATGCTAGACACGGACTTTAGGTACTCAGTCCAAGTATTTTGCTTTTAAGGTGAATTTGAGTAGAAGTATTGAATGGATCAAGGCGTGCTAGTTTGTAAATAATAACAATTTCATATTGAGTCAGTCCGTTAAAAAGTTAGGTCGAGTCTTAATGTTAGAGCTTGTAAGTGTTCGGTCCAAGCCTAAGTCCATTACAATTAAGAATATTTTCCTTTAATAATTTAAAGATGGATAAAATTGAATCAAGGAATCATTTTACATATCTTGGTGAACAAATTAACTATTTAGACTGTCTAAGCTTCACTTATTTTTGCTGAAATTTAAGTTTTTGAGCACGTATATATTGTTTTAAAGACAAATGGATTCAGGACGGGGAATCAATCGGAGCAAAGGGGGGTGCTACGATTTTTGGGTAGACTTCAGTGAGTGCATGTCAAGCTGCAGGGAGCCCAAGGATTGTTCCCTCCTTCGCAAAGACTACCTTGATCTAAAGAAGTAGGCCTATCTCTCGTTCATTAAATGCTTCACTGATTTGTTTCAACATTGGCGTTGCTGAATCTTGAATGTTGCCGTTTATGCTTCAAAAACCCGGTATTTATATCTCATAGTTTGATTTGGGATCGATATTTAAATTACTTCAATTGAAAGAATGGTGCTCAATTCCTTGCTGGTCAAAAGTTTTAACGTTTTTGTTGAAGGCAAAGATTTATTTTTGAATTTATGTTGTAGGATTATATTTTTCAATTGCTTTTTATTTGGGCACATTTGGTCATGAGAATGATTTCCTTTTAAAGAAACTTAGTGGCAGATGGCTGATTTTGTGAAATGTGAAATTTTAAGTCAGCTGTGAGAGTGTAAGAGAGGGAGAGAAATTGAAGGAAGAAGGGGGGACCATGCCGAGTCTCATAATTTTAATGCGGGGTTAGGTCCAATCTGGCACAAATACTGTGCGAGTCTAAACTAGCCCCACACATAAACTCGCTGGGGCTTTAATTTTGCGGATAAGTGGAATCCTTTTGACACCCCTGGACTTTAACTTGTTTCAGTTTGACATAAAATTCCTCGAGGCCTATTTGTTTAAAATTAAGTAAAATATATCTATGTATGTTATTTGTTTAAACATTAGAGACCTATCTGTTAAAACGCCAAGTTATTTTTTATTATCCTGGCGGACATAAGAACAAAAATTATAAATAAAGAAAACTCTTGGCGAAGCAAAATCGACACATGATGAAAGCAAACCATTTGAAGCAAAAGGGAAGAACGCAATGCAGCTAATTCACCGGTGTTCAAAGCCCAGTTCAGCTATGACTAAGCTAGCACCAATGACTTGTGTATGTATGTATGTATGTATTAACAACAGAAATCCTTTCTGGCTTCTTTCTTCTCTTTTCGGTTAAGTATATTAATTTGGGAACTGCTTGTATTTGTTAAATATGTTAGAACGGTTGAATTTATTTTTTATGTTGACAACTTGTGCCGTGCTAGAAATTCTGACGTTAATTTAGGATTTTATTTTTTTGTATGGCAGCCGATAATGGCGGCACTGATAGGGTTGTTAGTTTTTCCTCTTTGTTTCGAGCAGAGCAATACCTGATTTTGTTTTCGTTAATCTGCTTTTCGATGAAGTCACTGTTACTTTTGGAATTTCGCAGCTATCTAGTGATGTCTAACTGAAAACACTCAATAGTTGGACTTGGACCAGGTTAATTTGTATTGATTCTCTCATAATTTGCCTTTGAAATAATGAGATAGCTCGCGGATTGTTTTTAGGTGGGGCCGTATGCTGTAGATTTTGTTGTGAATTCCGGAAAGGGTTTAATTACCAGCAGAAATTTGGTCTGGTGAATTTAAAATTGAAACGGGTGAACGATAAGTCACTGGATGCTGTTGTAGCTGGTGAGCGGGATCTTAGGGCAGCCTGCATTTCTATGATTTCTTCTACTTCAAATGTCCCTATTTACCACAATTCCAGGCATTGTGGGCAACTTGGCCTTCCTCAAGATCTTAAGCTCTCCACGTTTATGAGGAGATACCCTAATATTTTTTGTGAGTCTCATGTTCTTGACAGTGAAGGCACTCGTGTACTGTGCTTTGGTTTGACTCCTGAAGTTGATGATGTTCACCAACAAGGGCTTACTGTTCTTCAGCAGAATCTGAAGGATGTTCTTGATAGGCTCTGTAAACTTCTTATACTCACGTGTGAAAAGATGCTTCCTTTACAGACCATTGACCAGCTAAAGTGGGATATTAGATTACCATATTATTATTATGATTCCTTGATTCCACATTATCCTGAATTGTTTTCTTTGGTTCACCTCCCGGATGATCATGTTGGCTTGAAACTTCTATCCTGGAATGATGATCTTGTTGTCTACCAATTGCAAAAAAATGCTGTTGTCAGCAGAAGGAAGAGGATATAAAAGGTAACTGTTTAGCCTTTCCAATTAAATTCACAAGCAGTTTTGGGCTTAAGAGGAAGTGCATGGAATGGTTAAGAGAGTGGCAGAGTCTCCCTTACACTTCACCTTACAATGACTCCCCTCATTTGGATCCTCATTCTGATGTTTCTGAAAGGAGGAATGTTGGAGTTTTTCGTGAGCTTCTTCGCCTCACCATACAGAAAAAAATAAGCGTAAGCATGTGAGTAATCTCCGTAAACTGTTGTCTCTGCCTCAGAAATTTACCAAAGTATTTGAACGACATCCTGGCATATTTTACATTTCTAAGAAGGGCAACACACAGACTGTCATTCTTAGGGAAGCCTATGATCACCAACAACTCTTGCAAAAATGCCCCCTTGTTGATATCAGAGAAAGATTTGCAAGCATGATGAAAGAAGGATTCTTGGACAGGAGTAGAGGCTTATACAAGAAAAGTCAGATGCTGCCCTGTAGAAGGATCCGTCAAAGCTTACTTGTGGTCATCTGCTAAGGTGCACCAGATTTAGTTCTGAAGGGGAGTCAGATTGTAATTTATTTTCTGATTATGATTCAGACAACCCTGTGCATGATCCGTGCTAAATTCTTCCACTGAAATATTTTCAGATTTTATGTTCATATTAAAATTTTTACAAACAAGGCATCAGCTATTCTTTATTTTGAACATAGCATATAACTGAAGATGCTGGAATGCTGATGCCCTTGTTAGTCATGTTGTGGCAAATAGTTACATGGAGTCGCTTCTGTTTAGCCATGCCAGACAATACTGCTTTTTGTTCCTTGGATAAATTCTTTGACAAGAAAATGTGAAGATGCTCCTAGTCTCTTAGATGTAAGGGGTTTGTAACAGCACCAAGAAAACCACCTATAGATACCCAAAAAAGTCTCTTCACACTTCAATCTGCAGAGCCCTCTCTCAATCTGAGAATAGTGAAACTACCCTGGTATTCTCTCTTTTGCTATCCCCTCTCTTTATGGTGATTGCCTCTGCTAACATCTTCTAAGGATACTTCAAATATTAGATGGTAACTATCTTGTAATTTTACTGTGTAGTGATTGAGATGCTATTTTCTGTTTCCAGAATCTTTTCATCAGTTCAATTTTCAACAAAATCTATTGTAATTTGTAGATTTAATTATTTAATTATCTTGATTATAAATGATAAAATAGTTGATTGTGGAATATTATTGAGTTAAATTGAACTGAACTTGGGAATGGATATATAGCTCTCGACGCATAATTGATGTTCTTTTCATCAAGGACAAGTAACTTGACTGGTGGCGGCCACTTGAAGTTGCTTTGCCACTTGAAGTTGCTTGACGTTGATGTTGACCAGAAGAAAAATTATGTGGTGGTGCTCCTAAGAGGTTAGTGCTCCCTGCTATCAGATTTAAACAATTTAAGGTTTTGAGATCTTAGCTTTTGGCTTTTACATTTATTTATCTGTTCTTATTAGCCTTTAATGGTAAGTGAGCAATTTATCTAATTCACAGATTCTCAACTCTGAATCTGGGATGGAACACTTTATTGTCATATTTAATTGTTCATTACATGTCACTCGACATGTCTCTCAAAATGGTTAATGGATCTTGTACAAATACATGTGGAAAGAGAAGATGGATATGGAGATTCTAAGATGTAAACATCTGGTACAGTGGAGAAACTTAAAAGTTTAATATCAATTGAACTATCTTGAATTTGTTGTCTGAATCACTCTAATGCAAAGTTCACATTTTGATGATCAAGAGTTTCTCTGTTTGTTGCTTACAAAACTAGTGTAAGCATAAACTAAGTTTTGTTTTGTTTGTTTTTTTTTTTTATATATCTGTTGATGAATCTAATTATCAGTCATGCTCATTGTTTAAATTTTGCCAGTGGCTGTGCTTGATATCAAACCATATCTACCATATGTGACAATATAAAAGGCGCAGAAGTGTCGGAGTTTGTAACTGTATGAGGTCTAGAATGCTTTATGTTCAATGTATGCATATATATATATATATACACACATATATTTATAGTAACTTATTTTGTTTGAACAGAAGATCCACCTTCTCATTTATTTGCTTTGTTAGATTGTTAAAAGCACATCTTTACACCCTCTGTGATGCGCAATTACTCATAATCTGGATTCAAATCTTTGATATCTTGGGCTGCACACTACACAAGCACATCATACTAGGTGCTGGGCTGGTGATTTATTTGCAGCCCGTATATCTCTGACTTTTATGTATGCTGGTGTATAAAATTGGTCCAAAACTGGCTTAGACACATATCGTAAGTCAGTTATTAATTAGTAGTAAGTGGTCATTAAAAAAATTTGTTTGAATATCATGCATTTTGGTCCCTATTTCTTGAACTCTGAACATCTTTCATTTTGTTTCCCCCATCTTGAAGTTTGATCAAATTGAATTTTTTTTTTAATTTATAATTTGAATGAAACTTGTTTTTGCTAAATCAGGAAAAATGGTTAAATTGATAAAGAGATTGAAGATCAAAGAAATCAATCATTTCATGATTGGCGTTCTGAGGCTTCTTCTTCTTCTTCTTCTTTTTTTTTTTTTTTTTTTTTTTTCACTCTTGGGTTGATGGGTGTGACTCACAATAAATTGACTCCACGGTAAATTTTCTAACAAATTTGTCTTGTGCATTTTCTTGACATGCAAATTCTCTATTACTGGGGCAGCCATGTCCATCGCAAGTTATTGTAGGAGGTTGTCACAGCTGAAGAGGCCAATGGTTATGTTTTCTCTTGGGGGCACAAAAATTCAGTTTTCTGAAGTTTGGTATAATAATGGGCCTAAATATTGGTTATTACTTAGATCAGATATGGGGGAGTCATCAGTTGAGAAAGACTTACTTTAGAGACAAATGTGTGATTAAGCTCACTAATGTAGACCAGTTGTACACAAGCTTAGATTTCACAACTACAGATGACATCAGCGTGGTTACGTTATCATTATTAATTTTGCTTGAGAGAGTTTTATTCAGCAGGAGCCCTCGGAAAAATGCAAACAGCAAGGATGGTTAAGTTATTGCTGTTAATATAGACTTAAATTCTTCCTAAATTGCAGATTCTTTTAGAGAATATTTCCTTCTTTTTCATGGTTATAGATGATTGAGAATCTCCAGTTTACATAGTATTAAAAGTCTTAACTGATTTAGGCAATGAGGGTCACAAACCAAAAAATTGATAGCCTTTAATTAATATGTTTTATAATTGAATTTATGCACAAGTGAAACCTGGGAGGAAGAAAGCAACAAATTAAACAAAGGCACAAATTTACACACACACACACACACACACACACACACACACACAAAGAGAACATGTAGAACATATGATAGGGACATAGAATATTATTATTATTTTTTATTGAAGAGTAAACAATTAAAATGAAAATGAAAACACAAATTGCGAAATAAAATTTTTAGTTGTGGATTATACCCGTGCATGTGGACATGTAATTTGTATGTATTTCGAAGAATTGCAAATGGCTAAAAGGCAAATTTTAAAAATTAATGATATTAAAATACATAAATTCACTAATTAATAAAGCATTAAGGGATGAAGAGTATATAACTCTTATTGCCTATTACACTCATCCCCATTTTAGGCACTAGAGCTGTTAAAGTTTTTCTTTTACATGTTGCATCTTTTATCTATTTCTTCTTGCAAAATAGAACTGCAAGTTTTCTTGTGTTGCTTTAGGCTTTGATTGTTTTGGAATACTTGGTTGGCCGCGGAAGCGTGTTCTAAATGATATCCGAGAGCATTCATATCAAATATCGGTATTTTCCAGTTCCTTAATGCTATTTGAAAGCTATAAAAAGTCGATTACTTGTGTAATGCCCCTAATTTTAAAAGGTCAACTAATATTAAAACATTTACAAAACTCATATAATTATAAAAAATTTTATATGACTTACAAAAAAAAATTTATAAATAAATTAACTAGTTATATATTTCTAATTATAAATAACTACAAGTCTCTAAAATAAATTTTGAAATTAAAATAATAAAATGAAAGAAAATTTTCAAAAGTCCTAATGTTTAAGGAATCAAGTGATAGCAGAAGTTTAGCCAAATCCATTTTCTAAATGCACAATCTTTTAATCATTTAGAATCATAATAAATTATAGTGAGTTTTAAATTTAGAAAGTATATTATTTTTCGTATACATAAAATATATATATAGCTATACATAACGCACTTATATACAATGCATGCACATGATATGGCATGAGATGAAATCATGTTCATTTTAAAAATTTCGTAACACTTAAATATTATGTAAAATTCTTTTAAAATTTTCTAAAAATATTTTCCTTCAATTATCTCTTAGTAGGATTTTATATATCACTTATTACTGAATGAGTCAATATTATTCGCCGATGACATGTTGTGTGTGGGGTAAGTGTAAGTGAGGTATATAATTTTTTTAAAAAAATAATAAACACTTATGTCCGAAGGTAAGAGCTACATCCTCACCCTAATCATTGGTGAGTTCTCTTACATGCACAAATATTTTTTCACACGAATGCGAAGACCACTACACTCAGGGGTACCTCTAAAGGTCTCTCTTATATCATATAGAACAATATACATTAATAATAATATTAAACTCGAAGTAATGACCACACTAAACAATAAAAACTCTATATAACTTATAATATCTTATTAAAAATGTAATGAAATTCGATATTCTAGCACACAAAATTTAACTTTTATAAATACTTTTCTTACAAAATCACTTTCTCATTACTTTAGATACAATGTACATGTTCATGTTTAAATGTCAATGCACATGATATAAAAGTAATTACAATAATACAATTATGAACAATTACAATTATAATAATACATATACTTATAAACAGTCATATAAACATATAATAATATGAAAATAATACTTTTATAAGAATTTATAATTGAAAAATATTTTTAAAAATATATTTAAACATATATATACATTTAGTGTGATTCTCTTTTAAAAAATTTAGTATACTTACCTTTTGACAATCACAATAAAGACTAATTTAAACACTTTGATTTATAATAGAAAAAAAAAAAATTAGCATTTATATGGCTCCTATACATTTCCACAAAGCACATATAATCTCATTAGACTTTAAATTTATCAAAAAATTAAGTTTTTTTATTGTTTAAACTTAATCACTTATCCTAACAGTATTATGTCATATGTTGAGTAACTCCCAATCATTGATTTTTAAAAAATACAATGCATTTTTAAATATCATAAAATTTTATAGAGATAATAAAGATATATAGATAGTGAGTTATTAAAATTTTTGAATCTCAATTTATATTTTAACTATTCGAAATAAATTTTATTTTTGAAATGTCAAATTCTGCTAAACAAAAATTGACAGTGAGTTATTTTCATTCAAAATTTTATAACAAATCATAAATATATAATTTTTTCTTAAAATTTTAGTACGATAAACTAGACAAAATTAAAAATTAGTATATAAAATTTTATAATTTTTCAAAATGTTTGGTTAATTAAAATAATTTTGTCATTTAGTTATTCTACAAAAACGAGCAATTTTCTGTATTTTAGAGTTAGATTTGAAAAATCATTAAAAATTAAAAATATAATAATTTTTGATCAAACAAAATTTATAATAACCCTAAAGATGTCTAGTTTATTTATTTAAAATAGTTTTGGTAAATTCAAAATAAAAAATTTTATAAAATTCACGAATTGAGTCACTGTTATAATATTATCTCTACAGAAATTTTATTTTTCTCCAACTATCTCTCTACAAATAAATATTCTCTAATTTTTTAATCAGCAAAATTTAACCTTAACATCACAATTTGATTATAAGTTCCAATCATCATATTTTATAAAACTTAATTAATAAAATTGTTTATTAGTAATAGCAAATCATTAATCTAACAATCAATATAAAATAAGGAAAAGAAAACTTCTTCTATCTTTTTTCTATTTTTTTGTCTTTTACTCTTGTCCTCTTTCTTGTTCCTAAATACATCAAAATCCTAAATACAAATAAACCTTTCTATTTATACTAATATAAAATATCAATTTAGTCCTAAATTTAACTCTTTCTATCTATTTGACCTCAAACTTATAATTTATTCCTAACACATCTAACTATTTCTTATATAATACGTATATCCCCAAAAATATAACTTATTATCTATATATAAATATATAACTTATTATCTTTATATAAATATATAATATAAATTAAAGGAAAATAGGGTGTTAGAACATGTTTTGCATCTCCCTGATCTTTTTTATAGATATACAGGAGCAAATCTTTTGCCAATATTACAGACATTGTCTGATTTCTGATACATCGATTCTAGCGGGAGGGGCCAGGGTAGCAATGCCAGAAAGAAATCTCAGAGCCTTGTGGCCCTAGTAAATGATAAAGAAAGGATGATAGAAGTTCGGCAAAAGGCTGCTGCTAACTGGGACAAGCGAGTTTGATCTAAAAACAGTAAACCTACGTGCTTTCATGGGCTTCTGCTGTTGGTTTTATCACTTGTCTTGCATTAATTTACTTTTGTTTTTGAATGTTTCATATTCGCCTGTGTTATTTTATTAAGAGATTTATTGTTTCGTAATGCTATGTAACAGGAAAAAGCTAAATTAATTCTGCCAACCACTTTTGTACAGACTCCAAAAAGAAAAAAAAACCGGCTTTTTATGCAGTTTAACCACATTAGCTCCCCACACCTTTTCATGTTGAGATGATACTGTCTGATAGACATTTCTTTCCTGGTGACATTGAATGGCTGCCGCCTTATATTTTTGTACAGAAGAAAATGTCACTTATGAACCACTTACACTATGCTGAATGATAATCATGCAGATACAGGTTTATTTTATATTGGAAGTATATTTTGGTTTTTTCATGCTCATGTGTTTTCTTGATTGTTGTTATGACAAAACGGTGTTAAGCTTTCCTGTTTGTTGTGTTTCCTGCACAAACAGTATAAAAACATGACATTACTTATACTAATCCTACTTGTGTTTGTCTCTAGATAAAGTATTGGATTGGTGTTATATATCTTGACCTATGTTTGGTGCAGGACTTGATATGGTACAATGTATTATATTTTTGACTGATTTTTCCTACGTGAGCTGTTTATCTTTTTTAAAAAAAAAAAGTAATACTGTCTTCATATAGTGTATGAAATGCAAGATACGCTCGAGTATTAAAACTTAAATGTTTAGATGAAAATAGTTATTACTCAAGCATTATAACTTAAATGTTTAAAAGAAAATAGTTTCTTTACTTAATAAACATAGAGCAAATCTAATTGATGTTATAGAAAGTTCAAATATGAGATTGGCATGTTTGGGATGCATTTCAATTTGAGATGCAGCACTCTAGCAATCAAGCAGCAAAAGTTGGACTTCACACTTCATTGAAACTAATTCTATGCAACTTGATTGCATTCCACTGTTGTTACTGTGTAGATATTGCAGGGTATTGATGGGGTTATTAAGTTCTAGGTGATATGGATAATAGCGGAGTAGACTTTATTTGGTTTATTGATTTATGCTTTTTGTCAGCTCTGCACCTCTCATCTGATGGAAAATAGTAGATCCGAGTCTGTTTTCCATGGGGTGTTTATCTTGTCATCAACGAGAAGCCAGGGGAATGAGATGGTGTGAGGGGCTCAACAGCTATCTCACCTGCATTCTCTCTTTACTTATTGTCTTGCCAGGGGTAGCCAAAGATTGCCCTTATATTGGCTGGGTCAGGTTGTTGATAAATGATCGAATTTCTCAACACAACCCTCCATCGCCAATGTTCATTTTTTATTGCATTGTAGCAATGGTTAATCTGGTCATGACCCCTTGCAATCTATCTTGTGGCAAAATACTGCTCCATTGTTGTTTGACGTGCCAAATGTAGCCTTCATTTGCTTGTTACTTGTACATTACTCCATGAATGGATGTGAAATCCGTTTGCATTCATGGAAGTTCTGCACTCTTATGAAAGGTCAATATATCTAGTGTATAGCTTCTATGTCACCTAGCATTCTGGATACTTTATTTATTTATTTTTTTTAATTTCTACATCTGTTGTACTTATCCTATGTGGTCAGTATCCTTAATCCCTTGGCTTATGTATGAATCAGCCTAGAAGCTGGTAGTAACATGCACTTTTCCAGAACTGGTGCATCGTTTTTCTTTAAGTTTCACAATCTTGTGATAATGAGGTCACAATAACTTTCCTGGATTTTTCTTGCTGAAAATCCTCTGAATAAATGTTATAGTTTTGCTTTTCTGCTCAAACTTTTTCTTAATTAAGTACCATTAAGTATAAATTTTGTTCTTGTTTATGCAACAGGTTTTGCAACACATCAGCAGGAGGGATGTATAGGGTGACAGATATGATTATGATCGTTACAAAGGGCGCTATGGAAGTAGGGATGATGATCAAAATGGCTACGGAAATGGAAGAGAAAGCGAGTATGGCTACAGGGACGATGATCGGTATGGCAGAAATGGAGACTCGTATAGTCGTGATGGTGATTGTTGTGGCAGAGATTATGAAGATCGCTATGGCAGAGATGGCTACAGGGATGATGACGATCGTGGAAGAAGTAGAAGTGTTGATAGTTACCAAGATGGCTCTGGCAGGGACTCTGATGGAAACTGTGATTTTGATGAAGAGAGTCAATTATCATCTCGGTATGCATCCCCTCTGAAGAGACCTTTACACCACCGGTCTTTTATGGAACTATATTAGTTCAGGCAGTGTTCTGGTTTTAGAACCTTGCCATTTTTGGGTTTTTTTTTTTGCTGTAGTTAATTTATATGTTCATACAGAATGCGAGGAGGAGCTGGCAAGCATTGGGCTAGAAATTTAAAACAAAAAAGAATCATAAAACTATGCCTGGACTGCACCATTTAAGTGAAAGTAATTTGAGCGTTTGGGGTCATTGCTTTATGTGATACATGTCCATGAGTTTTATCTTCCCCAGACTGATGATCATTTTCATCAGCAAAGATACAAACTAGGTGGTGTAGTTGCAATTTGTTGATGTTGTTGGATGTTCTTGGTTTCTTAAGCTCTGCCTGAACATGATTGAAAAGTCTCAACCATTTATTTAAAAGTTCTATTGGCAGGCTGCTCGAGCAGAAATTTTCTGAACAAAATATTGGTGCTCCTCCTAGTTATGAAGACTCTGTAAGTGAATCTCGAAGCCCTATTCACAATGAAAGGTATTCATTTTGTGACATTGGGTGCTGTAAGATCTGCTTACAACATTCTCATGAGTGTGGTCAAATTTTTACATTGTTAATAAAAGGGACGGAGAAAGTTCAGCACCAGCTGCACCGGGAGCGTTTTCTCGACTTGCTACTCCTGGAACTTCTTCTCCACCTGCTGCTCCAGGATCTTCTTCTCCATCTTCAAGTCAGCATCCAAGCCAAGCAACTAACAGTAATGTATTTTTGTGGTTAAGGGTTTAAGAATTGTTAATGCTTATTGTGTTCTGTGTTGGCATAGGTTCTTTCAAATAAATGCTCTACTTTGTTTACTTCTTTTAATTGCAGTTTTCAAGATTGATAGCAATTCAGAGTTATTGTATATGTAATATCTGGTGCTTCGACAAGTGCCAAGATTACTTAATTCCATTTTAGGCACTTGCCTCTGGCTTGTGGGTGTGGGAGTGTAGAAGTGGCATGTAAAGCTGATTTAGGCTGGGTTGGGGTGTTCTTTTGTCTATTATGTAGTGTTTGTCTAAACTAGGCAAAGGCACCTTTTAGGGTTTGAGAAGTTGAGAAAGTACATTTGGACCTGTGGAAGCACCGCAAAATGCATCCTTAATGTGAACTTGGCTAGCATGAAGAATTGGCTGGCATTTCTACTTTAGTATTGGGTTGGGTTGGAAATTTGATAGATAGATAATATGAAGTTGATTTTTGCCCAAAGCCATTTTGACAAAAGGGACAATTTCTCAATGATCAACTAATGTTCATGTATATGTTTTGTGTCTCCATTTCTGCATACATTCCATTCTGCAAATTTTCTCTTATGTCAAATGGCAACATTTGGAGATTCCACATCATATAAATCTTTGTTGGTTATTTATTTTTTAATTTTTAACATTTATGCAATTGAGGCCATTTGATGGAGCAGGAGCTAGTGCGAGGTTTTATTGATTTTCAGTGACTGTCTCCTATAACTCGGTTTGAACCATATTTATCTACTTGTATTTAGCTATTATGCCAGAATGCTTTCTGGAAGTTAATTTTTACTTGCATGTGATCTTGTCTAGGAGATAGAATATTCCACATTCACGGATCTTATTTCAAACTATTATTTCTGAATGTATTCTAGAAGTGAGGCTGTGCTTGATGTCCTAGTTGTTAAAGAAGCGCCTCAAGCGTGCCTCATGCACAAGGCGCACTAGGCTCAATCCTTTGCGCCTCATGACTCAAAAGGCGAGCGGCCTATGCCAAGGTGCAAAAAAGCACGCCTGAGAGATGTCTATTTGTTTCGTGTCTGTGTGTGTGTGTGTGTGTGTTTTTTTTTTTAATTTTTTAATGAACCACTAATAGGATGACACATACACCAAATTTTTTTTTTAAAAAAAAGATAAAAATATTTCTGCTTTAAATGCTAAGGCAATGGAAAAGGCAAAGGGAAAGGCAAAAGCAACATCTTTTTGTTTGAGGGTTAATACTCCTTTAATACTTAGATATGAAGAAGAGGATGATTTTGAAGAAGAAGAAGCAGAAGAAGGAGGAGGAGGAGGCATTGGAAGTGAGGAAGAGGAGTCTATTGATGAGGAAGAAGATGATGTTAATTTAGATGATGAGTAATTGCTTTATAACTATTAAATGGAATATTTTCATTTAGTTAAAATTTGAAATATGATCAAGCATTATAATTTTTAAGATTTTTCATGGTTTTTAAAACTTTTTCTACTAGAATGGTCAATATTTTGTTATTAATGAGTAGCTGTCTTATTGTATGTTATTGATATGAGAAAGGGTCTTATATATGATTGTCTTATTTGATTTATTTTGCATCTCACTTCTCTTAGGCGCGTGCCTACACCTTGATGCGCCCTGTGCCTTTAATAACCATGCTTGACCTACTGATCTCATTTGGAACTTCAAATTTTGATATATTTGCTTGTGCACACAAATGCAAGATGCTAAACATGTACGCTAACCCTATGTGGAATCTATTCATGATCTCATGTTGAAAGAGCAATTGATTGTCCTGTGTAATAAGATGCTTGGTTTGTGCACCCATGAGAGTTGGTTCAAGGGATTTCCTTGTATCTGTAATTTTGATTAGCTAATAGTGTCATTCCTGTTTATATCATGTTGCTTGATGGAGAAGAGGGCTTTTCATGCAGAATAGGGAATATTATTAACAGTCACATGTTTTTTTTAATCCTTTTCACTGAGTAAAATGACTGAGGTTGGTAAAATGACCGAGGTCTTTTTATGAGTTATGATGTGCCA
>CP135539.1:1735016-1753019 GCA_032402905.1 Khaya senegalensis | reverse complement strand
CTGATCCACCATCTCTCCGTATGAAACAAATCCAGTGTCTGGCAATGCCAGCCGAGCAGCTGATATTGAAAATCCTAATGGAAGCACGTAGCTGTATTAGAAAACTTTACTACCCATTATATTAAACCCAGATAACAAAGATAATAGCCTTCTATGATCAAATAATTTAATTCAAAATCTTATGACAATTACAAGACACGGCCAAATAAATGTTTTACAAAAAATAAAAAAATTTAAGAAAAAGCACATAAAAGAATGAACCAAAAAAATTAAAAAATAAAAAAGAAGAAAGCATGGTTGAATATTTTCAGTCACTAGTTCCTAGTAATTGAATCAAAGGAATGTGAGCATATTTTTTTGAAAAATAAGCGCACGAGGGGAAAAATCACTAATCTTGCTATCAAGAAAAATAAGGAATACATTCAACCAGAATGATAAGATTTACAATGTAAATCAATTACCGTGAAAAGCCCAAAAAATATATCTGAACCTTAAACCATATATAAGGAAATGTTATCTAGCCTGCCAATTGTGCAATATCTTCATGTTTTGCAGTCACTTCAAGAATTCTGAATAAAATCTAACATTGAACGGTTAAATTTAACATTCTTAGTCCAAATTTGAAGCAGTTTGAATCAAAGAATTTTAAAAAAATGATCATGACCACACAAAAACTTACTACAAAAACATAATTCTCCCAAAACTCAATATGTGAATTTAATCTTTCAAATTCAAAAAAACCCACATCATAAAATCAACCAATGACAACAAAAAGATAGATGAAAGGAGCAAAGAAGCATATACCACTGGTGAAACAGTAACTAAAACCAGCCTTCTCGATAAGCTTAGCACTGAGAGCATCGAAACAAGCAGGGCCCTGATGAACCCCGGGCAATTCAAGAATCTGTCTAAGAGCTTTAGCCGGTGAAATTTTCTCCGGAAACGAAGCTACTGTGTCGCTTCTGGGATGTACGAGAGTTGTTGCAGCAGCGGACATTGTATTGATTTTGCTAAACTTTTTAACCGAAATATGTGTAAGTGGAGAGAGTTGTTTCTCTATGTGGAGAATGGGGACTGTGGAATCGGTGGCTTTATTAAGTTCTTTGGTCTGGTTAAATGGCCCAATTTTGAGGCCATAACTAATAATGGCGCACGATATATTTTCTTTTTATTTGTGATCATAACATCCAATTTTGTAGCAAAACGGCCCAGATTTTGATTGTTAGTTTTTGTCGGTTTCTTTTAATTTAAAAGAGAAAGAAAACAAAAAAGGAGTAGAGAAAGAAAAAGTGCGAAAAAAAAAAATCACACAACACAGTCTAATCCGTTTATTCATCAAATTATTCTCTTAATTGATACAAATTGCTTAAAACAACTTTATTGTGCAAAGTTTGTTAAAAGTGAGTGAAATTATTAGTATCGTATGTTTATTTTTATTGAATTATAATATGTATTTTTTTAAAAAAAATTTTTAGCATTTAAGAAATGGGTGCTAAAAAATCTTGTTGATACTTGGTTTTGATGAAAATACATGAATTAACAAATAAAAAAGTAGAGTTGACAAAAATTTATATAAAATGGCAAGGTTAAAGATGTAACATAGTTCTTCATAAATTAATAGTTTTACTCAATGAATTGAAATTATCGAGAGAAACTGTAAATTTACAAAAGAGTTATATGTTTAAAAATATTTTATAATTTTATATTAAGTGTCCTATAATATTATTATTTCTTATATAAATGGCATGAAATTTTAAGATAATTTACTTTACAAGACCATGTAAAAATTTATAAGATAATGATGAAATATACGACGATAATATTTTATCAATGAATTACATTACTTGCTCAGAATAAAATCAATTGAATTTAGTATTAAAATGAGAGTAATGTTCTCAAATTGTTTATTTTCGTCCTTTTACTTTGAAAATTTACTAATATATGAAATGATATATATGTGAATTTTTTTTTTATAATGGAGAATACTAAGGTTTCAAAATTTTAAAAATTTATTTTATCATATTTGATCGCAAGTTTTAGTACAAGCTATCAAATTGCCTAATTTTATATATTATATCACTACCTACTTATCAATACCAAACTAATTTCATGAATTATTTGCTTCTTCAATTTGTAGTAACTAAGTAAATGCCACACTTTTTGCAGCACAAGAACTACTGTACATTTAATGCTCAACATTTCAGGAAGGTATTTGTCACAAAGTCATTGTGTTTTGCTTTTGTTCTTTGAAATCTTTATTTTATTTGAGTAATGATAGAAATTGAGCACATTGTGTACTAATATACCAAAAAAAAAAAAAGTATTTGATAAATAAGTGAACTTGTTTGATTCTAAGAACCAAAATTACTATTGAGACTTTATCTCTATTGTGTGAATTCCCTTAGCAATACATTGTGTACTAACATATCCAAAAAAAAAAAAGGGCTACTGCAACTATAAAAACCTCTTAAGGCATGATTGTGCAACTAACTTCAACTATACTTCAATTTATTATAGCTTTATATTTTGTATAGTACGTACACATATGATTAAAAGGTTACCGTAGCAGACAAAAAAGTTAAAAAAAAAAAATTTTTTTTTGAATATCCTCCTAATATTTTGATTCAGTTCTACCATTACTTTTGTGCATACATAATACAAAACAAAATCAATTTAATAACTGTACAACAACAAAAAAAAAAATAACTAATTTGAACAAATTCATTAAGATAAAAGTAACCAATAGATACATTTCATTGAGAGAATATAGTTTCGAACTAAATTTTTACGATTAATTTCATTGAGAATTACATAACAATATTAAATTTTCTAGATAAAATTCATTGTGGAATCCAATATTGTTATATAATTTTATGATGAAATTTATTGAAAGAATTTAATTGGTTATGTAATTTTTAGATAAATTTCACTAAGAGGAGAATTTCTGAGTTTTTACCAATTCATTTGATAAAATTTTTAAAAAAAATTAAAAATAAAAAATACAAAAAGTTGAAATAAAATATGTTTGATTTATGACTTTTCTTTTACTGTCTTGATACATTATTCACTAAATTTAGCTATTTTAAAGCTTTATTTATGTATTTTTTTTTATGAAGTCTGAATATAATCAAGTTTTAGTCATTTAGATATTTTAAAAGTTTTTATTTTTGAACTTATCACTAACAATTAGGTGATTATGTTTTAATAAAATTAAGTTAAAATTTTTAACTTAGTTGAATGCAAATATCTACAGAAATTTTTATAATTATAATTTTAAAAATATTCACACAAATTTTATTTATTTTATAATATGCAAGATATTTTATCTATTCATTTATAAGAGTATAATATGGCAAATCACTATTTTTAAATATTTACATATTCATATCTATTCAAATTTTAAATATATTTAGATTTTAATAAAAAGTTAAATAGACCAAAGAAAAAGTAATAATTTTTTTTTTCTTTGTTATGAGTTTGAAAAAGTCTAAATTATTTTGTTAAATTTCTTTTCCAATGTACCCCTACCTTATTATTTTATTTTTATCAATACCTATATAGAATTTATCATTTTTTTTTCAAAGGCACACTCACACATTCCCCACTCTTTCTTCAAATTTATTCATCAAAATTTTCAAATATAATAATATTATTAAATATTTGTGTATGTATATAATTTTATTGTGATTAAAAAATTTTGATGTTTTTATTTATTTATTCTTAATTACTATTATGATAAGAATTCTATAACTTAAGGTATATGATATTCTAAAATATCATGATTATTGATTTTAATATCTTGTTTCATGTTAATTTAAATAAAATTCATATTAACATAGTTTTTGTTTGTGTATGACTGAAAATTATTTTTTTTGATCTTATTTAAGATATTTTATTATTTATTTAATATTTTTAATACAATATAAATATAAAATCGTTAATTTTTTAGATAATTTTTTACTTAAAAAAAAAAAAGAACCAATGAAAAAATGCCTGCAAGTGGGACAACAACGTGATTAATATTTTTTTTGTGTCTCCAACACTTCACAGATATTTTTACTGATGACACCCATTAATCCGACGCATATTAATAATAATAATAATAATAAAAAAAAAAAACTAATGAAAACATCGTAAAACAGTATGAAAATACAAATAAGTCGAAGTTTTTTATGGAAGAATCAACTGGACTCAACAAAAGAATTTCGAGTGAGATAAAAAAAATATTGAAACTGAAAATATCGTCAAAGCACCCGATGGAAATCATCCAGATAAGAAAATCTCAAAGATTTTCATGGCATGTCAAAGAAAATCAACGCACAACACTTTCGCGAACAATTTCATCAAGGCACAAGAAAATTCTTTGAGATGTAAACATTTTGAAGGATTTCATCGCATCTCGTACAAATTCTTCTTGTTCGTGTTACGTGAAGGTTTTCTTTCTTCAAGGGGCGACCAAATTCCGTCTTCTCCCTGGACGAATTTTGTTGTCTTGCGATGAAAATCTCCCTCGCTCATTGTCTTCCCCAGTTACCCACCTCATAAAAGAGGGATCATTTATAGAAATACATCCTACCTAAGCTATTTACATGCATAAAACTACAATATTTACGCATTTTACTAACATTGCATCGGTTATTTAACATGGAATTATTTCAATATTTTCAGAAATTGCCAAAAACGCACCGTACTTAAAGAGTAATACTGCCGCCTGGAGGTGTTCTTGCCTCCGTTGTTCCATGCATGTCCTCAACAAAAAATCTCAAATGTAACTTAAACTTGAAACCACCGTTCTATTTTGTTAACCACTATATGGATTAATTAATATACAATTCGTGTTTTGGTAGCTAACTTGTTTCCTTTTTCCATTTCCCTCCTTTTTTTTTTTTCAATTACTGAATGAACAATAATCCTTCCCATTCTTTTTTACTTAATTTGCACCATTTTCCACATTGGCGGATCTCTTTTATGTGCAGTAGTACTATTTCAACAGCAGATGGGTGGAGGAGTGAATTGGTTCTTTGGTTGACCAGATTTTCTTGACAAATGAACGATCTGCTGCAACTTTCTTCGGACTTGAACTATTTCATAACCCACGACAAGGTAGGTAATTTATACGAGTCAAATAAAGTGAAAATATAATTCACTTTACCTGCACAAATAAACTCGTATAGGGAGTAAATTGCTTTTGCACCACATGAGATTTTAGTTAATGTAGGTTAAAATTACAAATATAAGCTATTATTATGGACGACCAGGACAAGAATAACAGATGAAAATGAAGCTTTACAGCAGCCATGCATGCACGAATCAGTTTTATGAATATTTATACACCTATAAAAAATTGACCCAAACTCCTTCCAAGGAAGGATAAACTTTTACTTTTCATCGTTTCAAAATGTAATGTTACATGCTGGTTCTCTTCTCTTTTTCTCATCTTCCTGGAGAATCAATTACTGATCATGATCATCTGACGGTAGATTCCATTAGAATTACAACTGTTGGGTATTTATCATAATAATTTAATATGCGAAAATCTTTTTGTATTGGTAGTTCATAAAAAACTGCTATGACTTTTAAAAGAAATACTGAATTCTTCTCATGTCATTAGATTGACAGTCATAGAGAGCCAATTTTAAAATCTTTACATAATTTAGGTGAATCTTCACCGAGTACTTCGTAAATTATATGAACCACTTACATTTTCTATATTCATCATTTCTCTTATTTATCTGCATTATATGGACCACTTACACTGTTTGCAACCCCAAGTTTATGAAAATAAATCCACAGGTACTTATAAGGAAAGCAATCAGGGATTGGCAATCTAGAAGCTTGTTTTCAAGCAAATTTTGATTAAATAAATTTATAATTATTTTCATGTGAGATTAATTTGTTTAACTTCATTGTTTACCGAACATGCAATATTTTTGTTATTTTCAATAAAAATTTTTGTAGTTTTTAATTTATTCTTATGATTTGTGTAATGATGGGTAGTAGTTAGAGATTTGAATATTTTAATTTTTAGAGTGTTTAAATTGTATGGTTGAAAAATGATGCCTTATTCACGAAATTATGCAAAAAAAAAATTTCGAATGAAAAATTAATGATTATAATTTTTATAATTTATTTTTATTATAATATTTTTTTTTATGCACGTGTATTGTATCAAATGTGATTTGATGATAATTTTAGGCCTTTATTAAATCCAATTGTATTTTTATTTTAGACTCTATCTTTAAAATTTTTATCCAATTTTATTATTTAAAATAATAATCTTTTTGAATTTTTATTATTACCTTCGGACTCTAAATTCCTACCGGTTTGAATATTTGAAAACCCAAGGCCATGCTAGACGCTGGCTTTAGATACTCAGTCCAAGTGTTTTGCTTTTAAGGTGGACTTGGGTAGAAGTATCAAATGGGTCAAGTCCGACTAGTTTGTAAAAGTGACAATCCATATTGATTCAATCCGTTAAAAAGTTAGGTCGGGCCTTAATGTTAGAGCTTGAAAGGGTCCGGGTCAAGCCCAAGTCTATTTATTACAATTAAAAATATTTTCCGTTGATGATTGAAAGATGGATCAAATTGGATCAAGGAATCATTTTACATATATTAGTCAACAAATTAACTATTTAGACTGTCTAAGCTTCACTTATTTTTGCTGAAATTTAAGTTTTTGAGCACGTCTATATACACGCATATATATATATATATATATATATATATTGTTTTAAAGACAAATGGAATCAGGACGGGGAATCAGTGGGAGCAAAGGGAGGTGCTACGATTTCTAGTTAGACTTCTGTGAGTGCATGTCAAGCTGCAGGGAGCCCAAGGACTGTTTTCTCCTTCGCGAAGACTACCTTGAGTGCCTCCACCACTCCGAAGTACCTGCCCTATCTCTCGTTTATTAATTGGTTCACAGATTTGTTTCAACAGTGGCATTGCTGAATCTTGAATGTTGCCATTTATGCTTCAAAACCCTGCATTTATATCTCGTAGTTTGATTTGGGATCAATATTTAAACTACTTCAATTGAAATAAGTAATTTGTTCATTTTTGTACTTGTAATTTGCTCCTTTTTACTTGCATTGTCCTATTGATGTAAATCTAAATCCGCTGTCTGCTTATGCAATGTAACCAAGTCAAATAAAGCAATGTATCAGTTTAAACAAGACAACCAAGTCTCATAAGATTATTACTGATGCAGTATAATCAGTCACAACCTTCAACGCATACATTCTGTAAAATTCACAGATTATTAACCTCCACATACAGTCATAGAAGTACATAAGCTGAAGAAGCAAGCGCGATGCATCCATCCACAAACTCCACTTGAAGAATTTCCAATTACACTTGTTCAGTTATCTGGAATAAGATTCAAGATGATATAATCAGATATGCAAGCAGATGAAGAATAGACAACCAAAGTTCAAGATGGTGACTGTCGGAAGATTAAAGTGCAGAAGCAGTAATCTTACAACTATTTTGAATTGGGATTGAGTTTCCTTTTACACGCAGCAAAGAAGCATTTACCTGAGAACATGTGTACGGCAGCAACTGGTGGATTCTGGATTCATTCGAGAAAGACCTGAATTCTGTCACCCATTGTATCGTTAAAATCTAACAGCAGCTTCCCTTCCACTTCTTCAGCAGCATCATCCAAAATTTCTTTTATGTTTACACCCCCCAGTGCTGTATAGCATAACAAGCGCAATTTTGAGTTATGATTTTCCAGGATTAATCTGGAAAAAGACATCAGTGATAAATAAGTTTGTTTGATAAATTGTACCTGGAACTATATTTGTGATTCCGTCCCAAAATCCAGCCTGTGGGGAAAAAATGAAATAAGATGACAGTTAATTTTACATAAAACAAAATCCAGCAAATTGCATTACTAATGCACTAGATTAATCACAGCAGATGTGAACCCCGGTGAAGAGGTTATGTTGCACCAAAATGAAACCTATGGTAATTGCATTTCAGAAAAACTTGAAAAAGAAGGTCGGGCATATATATACGTGTGTGTGTATATATATATATATATATATATATATATATATATATATATCATTTTGAAGAGAGAGAATGGTGGTCTGCAGACTATATGACCAACTTTACAGCATCACTACAAATTAACACTGCAATTAGCGCCACCCCCTCCTCCCTGGGTCAAACATTTATTACCTGCTGCCAATGTCCACAGTGAATAATGCAACCAAGATAGATGTTGTGTACTGTGCAACTTGTGAAAGAGTGCAGCTTAACATTTTGTGCAAAATATTTTAGCTCTAAATGATGGCATCTTATTGAAAATATGGTTGTATTGCGCTAATTACACTTAAATAAAGAACAAGTTGAATGGCTGTAAACAGTTGGACTAATAAGTAAATCTATACAATAAAAAGAAATAAAAAATAAGAAAAAATAAAATTGAATAGAAAAGAAGAGTTTTATTGTTCGAAGAGATTTGGTACTTAAAACTATATGAAAATGCAAATTTAATCAGAAAGATAATTGGAAAATATTTGTAAGTACAACTATGAAAACAAAAAAAGAAAATAAGAGTTATCTGGATGGTGACGCGTGTTGAAGAATGGAAAGAAATAGATAAACTTTATCATGGAATAAAATGTAAAATTTCAAAAGACAAATCAAACTTGTTCAGCATATTCATCATATTTGCACATCATGTGTGAATCACTAATGTACACTGCCTTTTATCTTTAAAAAATGAAGAAATTTATATCAATGAAATGTTATTTCACAGAGAAGTATATATTCATGAAAATTTCAATTATCAAAGAGCCAAACCATTTTGTATATTGCATGTTTTCTGTGCTATTTTAAATGTATATGATGCTGGGTGGCATGACCACATTTGATTCCTCATGTAAAATGTAGCCTAATTATTCGTCATTTGGATTAAAAAAACATATATGTAGGTGTATTGAGGTAGGACTAGAAGTACATTAGCAGAACAGTAATATGGAATTCTGTGACCGCTGTGGAAAGAGGCTTACTGGAACTCTGACATCAAGTTTCTCAAATCCGTCTCCACTTGTTAATTTGATTCTCAATGTACGGGACCAGACTCCAGAGAAAGGCCCCACCGAACCACCTGCACCAGAGTTAGTGTATACTTCAGGAGTTATCACTTCGACCATAGGATCTTTGGGATCTTCAGCCATTGGTTGGATACAGTATAAGTTACTGATCACTGACATATAACATATTCATGATTAAAAATATGATTAGGCAAATCTGTGTTGTATTAAGATTACTTTAAAAGATTACTTTAAACTGACTGGCAAGCTGGACAAAATTGGCCAACCCAAGTGGATTTAAAATGACTAAAATTCTTTTTGTCTGATAAAGAAGGCAGAACATCAGTGAACTCTCAGAAACCAAAGGTTTCCAAAATTTCAGAAGACTGCCAATATGATTGTCAACCAGACAATGTGCAAGCAATTAATGGCAGCGGGAATTAATTATTTGCCAAAAATAGCTTGTTAGTGTCTGTTATAGATCTTTTTATGCTAAATGCAACTTTCTGCTACAAGTTAAAAGGTTGGCTCCATATTATAATCAAAGGGAGATAAGTTTATCTTGGTGACATCTAGAGTTAGGGGGGAAAAAACCTTGTTTCAGTTTCAAGAGGCCAGAAATCTCACCCACCTTTTTCTGAAGACAACCAACTTGTACGAGTGGCATACCGTTTCTCTTCTTCATAATAAGTGTTGAAACCTACAATTTCCTTGATTTCTTCAAAAGATGGCATACTTCCAGGGGGAGGAATACAGCCTCCTTTAATGGCAGTCAGTGCATCCTGCAAAAGAGTCATAGACATTAACTTACAGTAAGGTTATAGTATAAAAAAACTTACCACAAAAGGGGAAATTTGCATTCTATGTACCAATATTTCATATTACATTTATTAAACTATTATTGAGCAGCAGATGTTTATGAAAGAATACATCAACCTAAAATTGCTAAGAGTAGAAATATAACGTAATAATGCTACAAAAACATAGTTAGGATTTGTATCCCAAGTGATGGGACCGTTAATATGGCACTCATACAAAACTAGCTTCTAGAACAATAAGGTAAATCACTAAAAGTTAACAACAGTTCCTAATTAATAGTGCCACATCACCTGACATATCAGTTAAAATACAAACTCTGTATTCCAATTTTGCTAGTGTTATTGAAAGTAAATCTCAGCTATCAATTACATAAAATCTTAGATCTGACTTTCACCATGTAAAATATTGGCTTTAACCAATCTGGCTAGCCACCAAACGTCAAGCCTTGTAAATTTCATATACATATAGAGATGATAAAAACATAAAAATAACAATCAAGTCACAACCAAACGGTGCATGCCTGATTCAGTGGTGAATAATAGACAGAAAATCCAAATCCTCATGTTTTTGGCCATTGCTTCAAGGTGTCAACCCATAAACTCAAGTATATAAACTGGCCATTACAATGAGAATTCAAGCAAAGGCGATCAAAAAACTATGTCAAAACATAAATTTGGAATGTATGAATCTGTTGCGATGAATTAATCTGTTAAAATGGAAATTCTACTGATGGAGAAAAGCAAAATATAATTATCAAAAATTACAAAAGAAGAAAAGCAACATCTTTTTTTTTTTTTTTTAATTTTCAATTTTTTTTTTTGGTTACCACACACTCCTACTAGGTTCGTAATGAGGGAGATTCAATCCCTACTTGTTTCCACTGTAAAAGGAGTAACCAACTGGACTATCCTTTGGGATAAATAAATAAACAAAATAAAGAAAAATTTGTAGCTAACACCTTTACAGAATATTAATCACATTGACAAAGTAGTCTTAGATACTTCTAAAAGAGTAAGAGTTCTCTTTTTAATAGTCTGCAAGGATTATCTTTTCCCTTTTGCAGTCATAAATGGTGATCCATCCATGCGTAGCATTTGATTAGAATTTTATGCAGAGTATAAAACATCAAAGAAATCTGACCTGCATTGCTCGAATGGATACTCCCATCAAGGAAAGGGGGTATACTACAATTTTAAACCCAAGCTCCTCGAGTTCAAGTGGATTAAGTATTGGTGTTTTACCTCCACCTTCAAGCATATTGGCCTATGCAAGAAACAGATCCATCAGACAAAGAAATTTTATATTTTGTGTACAGATAATTTTTATTTCACCAGGAATTTCTAATATTTGCCAAGAATACAACTAGAACAGTTCAAGTTAAACAGATGAAATTGACAACTATTAAATAAATGGGAAATAATACTGCTTTAAATAGGAGAGGAAGAACAAAAGAGCACAAGTTGGGAAAAAATGAGATCATATCAGTGCTCATCTATCACTGGATTAATTGAAGAAATGAGAAACTTTGTTTACACTTCCTGTCACAATATGATTGCATTTAAGCCACACAACATTCAGGAACAAAGCTCTCATTAACAGTTGCTGTCAAATTGAAGAAAGACTTAAGATCAAGAAGCAGTTGCAGCATAAGTCATTAAATGCATTTATGAATGTCAACCAAGTATTGTAAGTAAATTGTTCCCGGTTGTTCATTTAATCTTTAGCTTAAGCTTTTTCTCCTTAAGTCAAGCATAAGCAATATACTATTTGTCTCAAGGGTTGTTTGAACATATACCATAATCTATAGACACAAAGAAAAGAGTCTTGTTTTGACATGGACACAGCGTGTCATACAGGTGACTCAAAAAAATTGAAACACAAAGATGCAACTTCAAGTTTGTATGTCTATGCATTTACAGTACTAAACACACATAGGGTATGTTAGTGACTCTTGTGCTTAACATTGAAAGAATAGAAAATAAAATATTTGGTAAACACTCACTTTTATTAGGTAGCTAACTTTTATCACTCACCCTTTCACTTATAGCTAACATCTAATGGTATTTTCCACAAAAGTTATGGATTAAAAGTTCTACAATACCTTAATCACAATCATACACACGGTATACTATGAAAGTAAGTTCATTTTCACGCGTAAGAATCTAGAAAGCAAAACCTTTTTTAGGCTGGCAACGGAATGAAAGCTCCATAAATGTTCATATGAATGCAGACACCAATTGTCACGAGTATTGTGTCCTTAGGTGGATTACATTGCAAATTCTCATTACAGGCCATATAAGGCAAAGGAATTCAATAAAATAGAAAAGAGAAAATTGAAAATGATTCCAAACATGCCTCAAGCTGTTTAGTTTAACCGAAACTCAAGATTGTAAAACAGAATGAAACTACACAACTAAACATTAGAAAGAAAAGCATTGGCTGGGCTTCAACAAACACGGTCAATTCAATGCACTCAAACCTCTAAGCCAACCGTGTAATTGAATTTTGAGAAGGCCCCATATACAAACTCGGGACTGTAAATTACAACTGTCTATCACAACTTATACTGCATTCGAAAATTAATTTTTTTGTATTAACATCCCCAAAATTATAAAATTGAACACTTGCAATGAGATGCATTACCAGAACAGATAATAGTAAACAATAAAACTTATTAACAGCTGTGGGCAATGATATAAAGTTTAAAAACAAGCATTGCCTTTCACCAACTTGGTCAAGGGATATTTCTAGCAACTGTACAACAAACTTTTAGGTTGTCTTAGACTGTACTTGCTGTAAAGCCTAATACTTCACCCAAAAGCCAATTTTACTAAGATGTGATAATTAAGAACAAGATTAAATATATCATTAGGTTCCAAATAATTAATGGTATAGCAAGGGAACAAAATGCACCATTTTTGGAACTAGCGGAGAGATTTCACAGAAAGCTTTCATCTCTTCTTTTGAGGCTAGTGCATCAATAAAAAGAACATCTGCTCCAGCATCAGCAAAAGCCCTTGACCTCCAAAGTGATTCCTCCAAAGATAGTGCTTGACGAGAATCAGTTCGTGCCACAATGACAATGTCAGAGCCACTTTCATTCCGAGCATCAATGGCTGCTTTTATCCGCATCACTGCTTCCTCTCTAGACACCACTTTCCGCCCACGCGTATGACCACAAGCTTTCGGAGATACCTTGAAAAGACAATCACATAAGGATGCAGAGACAGGGTAAAATTGAAAGGGGCATAGTCATGGCACAAATTGCTAAGTTGAAGAAGTTCTGTATAATGAATGGAACGACAACAGCTTACTGAAACAAGTAAAAGGAGATTATCACAGCACAAAATTATCAACCTGATCTTCAAGAAGGATCCCTGCAAAGCCTGCTTTAATAAATCCCTTTACAGTTCTCTTGACATTCATTGCATTTCCATATCCATTATCACCGTCCCCGATGATTGGAATTGACACAGCTTGGGTAATCTGCTCCCCCTGATCCACCATCTCTCCGTATGAAACAAATCCAGTGTCTGGCAATGCCAGCCGAGCAGCTGATATTGAAAATCCTAATGGAAGCACATAGCTGTATTAGAAAACTTTACTACCCATTATATTAAACCCAGATAACAAAGATAATAACCTTCTATGATCAAATAATTTAATTCAAAATCTTATGAAAATTACAAGACTATGCCAAATAAATGTTTTAGAAGAAATAAAAAAATTTAAGAAGAAACACATAAAAGAATGAACCAAAAAAATTAAAAAATAAAAAAGAAAAAAGCATGGTTGAATATTTTCAGTCACTAGTTCCTAGTAATTGAATCAAAGGAATGTGAGCATATTATTTTGAAAAATAAGCGCATGAGGGGAAAAATCACTAATCTTGCAATCAAGAAAAATAAGCGATACATTCAACCAGAATGATAAGATTTACAATGTAAATCAATTACCGTCAAAAGCCAAAAAAATATATCTGAACCTTAAACCATATATAAGGAAATCTTATCTAGCATGTCAATTGTGCAATATATTCATGTTTTGCTGTCACTTCAAGAAATATGAATAAAATCTAACATTAAACAGTTAAATTTAACATTCTTAGTCCAAATTTGAAGCAGTTTGAATCAAAGAATTTTAAAAAAGTGATCATGACCACACAAAAACTTACTACAAAAACATAATTCTCCCAAAACTCAATATGTGAATTTAATCTTTCAAATTCAAATAAACCCACATCATAAAATCAACCAATTACAACAAAAAGATAAATGAAGGGAGAAAAGAAGCATATACCGCTAGTGATACAGTAACTAAAACCAGCCTTCTCGATAAGCTTAGCACTGAGAGCATCGAAACAAGCAGGGCCCTGATGAACCCCAGGCAATTCAAGAATTTGTCTAAGAGCTTTAGCTGGGGAAATTTTCTCCGGAAACGAAGCTACTGTGTCGCTTCTGGGATGTTCGAGAGTTGTTGCAGTAGCAGACATAGTATTGATTTTGCTAAATTTCTTAATCGAAATATGTGTGTGGAGAGACTTGTACCTGTATATGGGGATTGTGGAATCCGTGGCTTTATATCAGTTCTTTGTTCTGGTCAAATGGCCCAATTTTGAGGCCATTACTAATAATAGCCCACTATATATTTTCCTTTTATTTGTGACCATAACATCCAATTTTGCAGCAAAACGCCCCAGATTTTGATTGTTAGTTTTTGTCGGTTTCGTTTAAGAAAATTTTTTAAAATAATTTTATTTTAATATCTTATTACATTTCTAACCAATTCCAAAAGATTCTTATTAAAATAATTAATTTTAATAATTTTAGCGCTCATACCTACTTTTTATATTTATAAAATTTAAAAAAGTATGATGTGTATACTTTTCATTACACTTACTTAACATTTTCGTTTTCTCTCGATATTTACTCTCTAAATATTTTAAGTACAAATATCTCAATAATTTATCATTTAATCCCATAAGTAAATTTGTATGCTTTGTTTTATTTATTATTTTTATTTAATTTAAAAATAAATATAACTATAAAATTTATTATAATTAATATGTGAGAATTAGATTTAAATTATATGTATGATAATTTTTCTATATTTTTTAAATAAATTTTGGTGTATTTTAAAAATTTTAAATAAGCACATAAAAATATAAATAAATATAGAATATATGAATTTTTTTATGAAAATATAATTTTTTTAATTAAAAATTAGTTAAAAAATATTAAATTTTGTGCAAAATAAGCCAATGACCCGAGTGTACAGTGTGCGCTCGTGCCAACAGCCCGAGGGTACTTTTGCCCTCGTGCCAATGGCTCAAGTACACAGTACTCTCGTGCAAATGGTTCGATGGCACTTTTATTTGTATTTATTTTTATTTTTTAATTTATATTTTAGTTTTTAATTTGTATTTATTAAATTTAATTTTTTTTATTTTTATCATATATGTATTTTATGAATTTATTTAATTAATTAAATATTTATTATTTCATATTCTTTAATTGATATTGAATATTAAATTATTTATATTTAAATATTTTTCATATATACTAAGTATATGGTTGAGATTATGTCAGTTGGTGTTCGTTATGAAGGATCATGAGTTATATTATCAGATGGTTCAGAAAAATACCGTGGTGGAAAGATCAAACTTTTATCAATTCTAAATAATATCAAATATCACGAATTATTGATGATACTATATGACTTTATTGGAATTGATTAAACGAAATTCATTATTAAAATGAAAACGAATTTCGTAGATAGTGAGTTAGGATATGTTCTGTATGTTGATATCAGTAATGATTATGGTGTATCTGTCTTTACAAGTAGTATCGTGATATTAGTGAGTAGATATTTCACTCCCCTCTACATCACTATGGAGCAAATAATTATTGATGATCATAGAGTATCTTACACTTTTCTTTTGCAAGCTATTAATCTAAAAGTTAATGTACGACCATTTATTTATTCTTTGAGAAATAATGAATTCAACTTTGGTTAAAATTGTTCATTAGATGAGATATGTCCTATAGAGCCTTCACCTATACATCATGAAGATGTTGGAATTCATAATCAATGCCCACCATGCGAGTATAATGAGGATTCTATACATGATTTTTTTTCACAATCAACCATGTATAGATGGTGAGGTACTTACAATCTTGGCGATACATTCAGAACCCAACATAAGAATTACTGCGATGAGAATACGGATGTCCCCATGAACATGGGTTATGAGTTAGGTCAAACTAGTTCAATGAGGCGTGAAGATGACATGTCAGGACCATCAAGCTCTCAACATTTGCCAATAATTCCACCATCATTGTTCAACCACATGATGCACTATCTTCCTTTGCTCATAATAATATATTTGTTAGTTATATTTTTAACTCAAAAAAGGAGTTACGGGATGCACTTGGTATGATGGTACTAAAGAATTATTTTCAATTTTGAATTTTAAAATCTACAACAGATCGATTTGAGGCGAAGTGTGTAATTGACAGATGTAGATGGCAAATTCGAGCAACTAACACAAATGAAAATGGTGAATATTGGTCTATTAAATGCTTTGAAGAAGTTCATACTTGTCGAAGCGACCAACTGCAACCCGATCATCGTCAAGCTAGTAGTCGATTTATTGATGAATACGTGATAGATAAATTTCAAGATCCTAGTAGGATTTACACCCTAAATAACATCTGAGATGACATATACCGTGAATTTAGAGTTCGTGTATCATATCGTAAGGCATGGCTAGCTAGAGAAGAAGTACAAAGATTGGCACGCAGAGACCCAACTGAGTCATTTAAACTACTGCCATAATTTTGCTATGTTTTACAACAGTGTAATCCAGGTACAATCACACATATAGAAACAGATGAGAATGATAATTTTTTATATTTTTTCATGGCATTGGGTGCATCAATTAGTGGCTTTCGTACATCAATTCAACCAGTGATTGCTATTGATGACACATTCTTAAAGGGCACTTGCCGAAGAACCATGTTTGTTGTAACATCTCTTGATGAAAACGATCAAATTTATCCTATGATATTTAGAGTGGAGGATTTTGAAAATGATACATCATGGGAATGATTCTTAGAGAAATTGCGAAATGCACTTGGATATGTTTCGAATATGGTATTTGTATCATATCGACACGATAGTATTATCAAAGGGATAAGGAAAGTGTTTTCTGACTGTTACCATGGTTTTTGTTCCTATGACATTGAAGAGAATCTCAAAGAAAAATACAAGTTTAAAGATCGTAAAAGAAATATTTTTCTGTCGGGATTTTATCTTGCGGCCAAGACTTATATTTTTAGCAAGTTTGAAAAACATATGGATAAGTTAAGGTCGATACACTAAGATGCTGCTAACTATTTACAGAATAAATTGGGGTTTCATAGATGGGCTAAATCTCGTTTTTCGGTAAGACGGTATGACATAATGACAACTAACATCACAGAAAGTATGAATGCCTTACTGAAAAATGCACAAACTCTTCCAATTGTGGCCTTGATGGATTAAATACGATCTATGTTGTAACGTTGGTTTTATAATAGGCGAGAAGAAGCTAGTAAACATGATGAAAACATTTTAACTCAAGCAGTAATGGATAAGATTAGAGAAGAAGATTGTTCATATCTTACATTATCAGTGTATCCTATTTTTTGACATGAATTTGAAGTGATAGGTAGAGGCGAAGTTGTTGTGGATGATCTAAACACAGATACATGTCAATGTCGATATTTTAATTTGCAGCAACTCTCATGTGCTCATGCAATGATAGCAATAAGATATGTAAGAGGTCGGTATAGGGACTTTTGTTCTATGTACTATAAAAATGGTACACTTCTATCAGCATATGTACAAGAAATTCACCCACTTAGAGATCAAAGTTTCTGGGAGGTTGCAAATGAGGTGTGTACTACTATTGTCAACTCACTAATAGGCCGCATTGTATTTGGTTGACCAATAAATCAATGCATCCCATCTATAGGAGAGGAAGTAGTTATTCGCAAATGTTCTCATTGTAACCAACATGAACACAATCGGGCAACATGCAGAAATCCATTATATCGTAATGAAAATGAATAATTGTATGTTGTATTTTTTTT
>CP135539.1:1701321-1729629 GCA_032402905.1 Khaya senegalensis | reverse complement strand
CTTGTGCCACGCGTGCGCGTGGATCTCACGCGCCACGTAGAAAAAGGTGTGCGAGACCCACGAACCCCCATTTTTAGCCATTTGAACCCGATTTTTTTGGTTTTCTGGGCACGTTTTCACCCTAAAATCTTCCCCATTTCTAATTTTTTCAACAATGCATGCATGTAAGTTGTAAAATCTATACATTTTAATTATTATTTTCTCAATCTATCATGCAAAATACTAGTAATTCTAACTAATTATACATTGTAACTAATTACTTATAATTATTTATAAACTCATTAATGTAACAAAAATTAATAATACAAGTAAAACTAACCTCTATTGTTTTTATTGTTGCTTGGAAAATGTCAACCCGTTTGTGTGTTTTTGGAGGTGAAGAAGGTGAAGAAGAAAGGTGAAGAAAGGTAAATTTATTGAGAGTAAAAATATTAATATAATTTATTTGTGAGGATAAAATTGTCAAAATTAGTTATTTTAATAAAAAATTTTTAGGGTTTGTTATTAATGTAAAGAGACATTAAAATAAGGTTATTTTAAAAAATTTTCCTTTCTTTTATCTTAAAAGAGAAAGAAAACAAAAAGAGTAGAGAAAAAAAAGTGAGAAAAAATAAATCAAACAACGCAGTCTAATCCGTTTATTCTTCAAAATATTCTCTTAATTGATATAAATTGCTTAAAACAACTTTGTTGTATAAAGTTTGTTAAAAGTGAATGAAATTATTAGTATTATGTGTTCATTTCTATTAAATTATATCATGTATTTTTTAAAAATTTTTTTTAACATTCAAGAAATGTGTGCTAATAAAGCATTGTTGATACTTGGCTTTGATGAAAATGCATGAATTAGCAAATAAAAAAGTAGAGCCGGCAAAAATTTCTATAAAATTGCAAGGTTAAAGATGTAAGATAGTTTTTCTTGATACACTAATAATTTCACTCAATGAATTGAAATTATCGAGAGAAGCTGCAAGTTCACAGAGGAGATAAATGTCTAAAAATATTTCACAACTTTGTATCATAAGTGTCTCGCGATGTTATTGTTTCTAATATAGATGGCATGAGATTCTACGATAATTTATTTTATAAGATCATGTGAGAGTTTATAAGATAATTATGAGATCTATGATGACCGAATCTTGTCAATGAGTTGCATTATTTGCTTGGGATAAATTTAATTGAATTTAGTTATTAAAATAAGAGTAATGTTATCAAATTATTTACCTTCATTATTTTACTTCGAAAACTTACTAGTATACGAAATGATGTATATGTGAATTTTTTTTTTTATAGGGGTGAGTACTAAAGTTTCAAAATTTGGACAATTTACTCTGTCATATTTCATTCTAAGTTCTAGTATGAGCTACAAAATCGCCTAATTTTATATGTTATATTACTATCTATGCATCAATACCAAACTAATTTCACGAATCATTTGCTTCTTTAATTAGTAGTAATTAAGTAAATGCCACACTTTTTAAAACACAAGAAAACTTGTTTTCATCTACCATTACTATACATTTGATGCTCAACATTTCAAGAAGGTATTTGTCGCAAAGTCAATGTGTTTTGCTCATGTTCTTTGAAATCTTTATCTTATTCGAGTAATGATAGAAATTGAGCACATTGTATGCTAACATACCCAAATAAAACTCCTTATTTGATGAATAAGTGAACTTGTTTGATAACCAAACTTACTATTAAGACTCTATCCTTGTGTGAATCCCCTTAACAACACATTGCGTACTAACATATAAAAAAAAATAAGCATCTGTGGCCTTAAAAACCTTTTAAGACATGACTGTACAACTAATTTTAACTATGCTTCAATCAACTATAACCTTATATTTTGTATAGCACACATATGGCTAAGAAGTCACCATGCCAAAAAAAAAAAAAAAATCTTCTTCTTTTCTTAAATATCCTCCTAATATTTTCACTTAGTTCTACCATTTCTCTTGCGCATACATAATACAAAACAAAATCAATTTAATAACCATACAATAACAAAAAAATAACTAGTTTGAACAAATTCATTAAGATAAAAAAAAATAACAAATAGATGCATTTCATTGAGTGAATATAGTTATGAACTAAATTCCCACGATTAATTTTATCAAGGATTACATAACAATATTAAGTTCCTTAAATGAAATTCATTATGGAATTCATTATTATTGTATAATTCTTTGATGAAATTCATTGAGAGAATTGAAATGGTTATGTAATTCCTAGATGAATTTCATTAAAAGGAAAATTCCTAAATTTTTACCAATCCATTCGATAAAAAATTTTAAAATTTTTGTATAATTTTGAAAATAAAAAATATAGAAAGTTGAAATAAAATACGTTTGACTTAGAGTTTTTCTTTTATTTTCTTAATACATCGTTGGCTAAATTTTTTTAAGGCTTTACTTTATGTATTTTTTTTTTTTTTTTTTTGTGTATGAAGTCTAAATATAATTTAGATATTTTCAAAGTGTTTATTTTTCAACTTAGCAATAACAGTTAGGTGATTATATTTTAATAAAATTAAGTTCAAAATTTTAACTTAATTGAATGCAAATATTTACATAAATTTTTATAATTATAATTTTAAAAATACTCCTATAAATTTTCTTTATTTTATAGTATGTAAGATACATATCCATCTATAAAAGTATAATATATCAAATCACTATTTTTAAATATTTATATATTCATATCTATTCAGATTTTAGATGTATTTATATTTCAATAAAAAGTTAAATATACCAAAGAAAAAATAACTTTTTTTTTCCTTTGTTATGAATTTGAAAGGTCTAAATTATTTTATCAAATTTCTTTTACCTAATTATTTTATTTACATCAATAGTTGTATAAAATTCATCATTTTTTTCAAAGACACACACACATCCCCAACTTTTTCTCCAAATTCATTCAGCAAAATTTTCAATTGTAATAATATTATCAAATATTTGTGTATGTATATAATTTTATTGTGATTCAAAATTTTTGATATTTTTATTTGTTTATTCATTTATTCTTAATTATTATTATGATAAGAGTTCTATAACTTAAGGCATATGATATTTTAAAACATTGTGATTATTAACTTTAATATTTTTTTATACAAATTTAAATAAAATTCACATTAACATAATTTATGCCTGTGTGTAAGAGAAAATTATTTTATTTATGTCTTGTTTAAGGTGTTTTATTATTTATTTAATATTTCTAATATATTATAAATGTAAAAACGCTAATTCCTTATATAAATTTTATTTTAAAAAAAACAAAGAACTAATGAAAAAATGCTTGCAAGGGGGACAATTAACTGATAATAACATGATAATTTTTTTTATTTTTATTTTTTTGTATTTTCAACATTCCACTGATATTTTCACTGAGTGCACCCATTAATCCTACACATGTTATAAAAAAAAAACTAATAATAAACATCGCAAAACAATATAACAACACAAATAAGTGGATGATTTTTATTGAGGAAACAGTTAGATTCGACGAAGGAATTTCGAGTGAGAAAAAATATTGAAATTGAAAATATCATCAAAGCACTCGACGAAAATCATCCAGATAAGAAAATCTTAAAGATTTTCATAGCATCTCAAAGAAAATCATCGCGCAACACTTTAGCGAACAAAATCTCCCTTGCTCATTGTCTTCCCCAGTTACCCACCTCATAAAAGAGGGGTCATTTATAGAAATGTGTCCTACCTAGGCTATTGGCATGCATAAAACTACAATATGTACACATTTTACCAACCATGCATCAATTATTTAACATGGAGGTATTCTTGCCGTCGTTGTTCCATGCATGTCGTCAACAAAAAATCTCAAATGCGCGTCAACTAGAAACCACCGCTCTATTTGTTAACCAATTATACAACTCGTGCTTTGGTAGCTAACTTGTTTCCTTTTTCAATTGCATTTTTCACTTTGCTTTGTGCCCATTTCCCACCCCTTTTTTCTTTTAATACTGAATGAACAATAATTTTGCCCTTTTTTCAGTTAATTTGCACTGTTTACTGAATTGGCGGATCTGTTTTATATGCAGTAATACTGCTACAACAGCTGGTGGGTAGAGGAGTGAATTGGTACTTTGGTGGACCAGATTTCTTGGACAAAAAGAACAATCTACTGCAACTTCTTTGGACTTGAACTGTTTCATAACCCACGTTAAGGTAAATAATTCACACTAGGCAAATAAAGTGAAAATATAATTCACTTTGCCTGCTCGAGCAAACTTGTATAAGGAGTAAATTGCTTTTGCACTACATGAGATTTCAGTTAAACTAAGCTAAAATTACAAATATAAGCTATTTTTATGGACGACCAAGACAAGAATAATAGAGGAAAATGAAGCTTTACAGCAACCATGCATGCACATATCAGTTTTACGAGTATTTATGCAAAGGAAAAGCGCTAACTGTTCATCGTTTCAAAATGCAATATTACAATGTTGGTTCTCTTTCTATTTTGCATCTTTCTGGAGAATCAAATATTGATCATGATCATCTAATAGTCGATTCCATTAGTATTACAACTGTAGAGTATTTATCATGATAATTTAATATGCAAAAATCTTCTAGTATCGGTCATTCATAAAAAATTGCCATGACTTTCGAAAGAAATACTGAATTCTTGTCATGTTATTAGATTGGTCAATTTCAAAATTTTTATATAATTCAAGTAAATCTTCACCGAGTACTCTGTAAATTATATGAACGACTTACACTTTCTATATTCATCATTTCTCTTATCTATCTGCATTACATGAACTACTTACACTTTATGCAGCTCTAGTTTACAAAACTGAATCAGTAGGCACTTACAGGAAAGCAATCACGGATTGGCATTCTAGAAGCTTGTTTTTAAGCAAATTTTGATTAGATAAATCTATAATCATCCTAATGTGAGATTAATTTGCTTATCTTGGTTGTTTACCGAACTTGCAGTATTTTTTTACTAAATTTATTTTTGTTATTTTCAATAAGAATTTTTTTAGTTTTTTACTTTATTCTTATGATTTGTGTGATGATGGGTAGTAGTTAGAGATTTGAATATTTTAATTTTTATAGTGTTTAAATTTTATGGTTGAAAACTGATATGTTATTGTTGAAATTATGCTAAACTTTTCCGAATGAAAAAATAATAATTATGACTTTTATAATTTATTTTTATTATAATATTCTTTTATACATTTGTTGTATTAAATGTGATTGGCCTATAATTTTGGACCTTTATTAAATTCAATTGTATTTTTATTTTATACTTTATTTTTAAAATTTTTATTCAATTTTATTATTTAAAATAATATTTTTTTGAATTTTTATTACTACCTTCAAAATTTGGACTCTAAAATTTTTACCAGTTCAAATATTTGAAATTCCAAGCCCATACTAAACACAGATTTTAAACACTCAGTCCAAATATTTTGCTTTTAAGGTGAACTTGAGTAGAAGTATCAAATGGGTCAAGTCGGACTAGTTCGTAATTAGTGACAATCCATATTGATTCAATTCGTTAAAAAGCTAGGTCGGGTTTTAATGCTAAAGCCTATAAGAGTCGGGGCCAAGCCCAAGTCTATTACAATTAAAAGTATTTTCCTTTGATTATTGAAAAATGGATAAAATTAAATAAAGGAATCATTTTACACATATTAGTGAACAAATTAACCATTTCTACTGTTTAAGGTTTAGTTATTTTTGCTGAAATTTAAGTTTTTGAGCACATATATATTGTTCTAAAGACAAATGGAATTATGATGGGGAATAATGGGGGCAAAGGGAGGTGTTACGATTTTTGGGTAGATTTTAGTGAGTGCATATCGAGTTGTAGGAGCCTAGGAATTGTTCTCTCTTTTGCGAAGATTACCTTAAGTGCCTTCACCACTTTAAAAAAGTAGGCTTATCCTTCATTCGTTAACTAGCTCACTGATTTGTTTCAACATTGGCGTTGCTGAATCTTGAATGTTGCCGTTTATGCTTCAAAACCCTGTATTTATATCTCATAGTTTGATTTGGGATCAATATTTAAATTACTTCAATTGAAAGAATATTACTTTTTGACATTAGATTTTTGCTTGATGCCAATTAGCGAACTTTTTTCGAATTTTTTAGGTTTTCACTACAAAATAACAATAAATTAGAGACACCGGCTTCTTTAGTAAAAACTCTTCAATACTTAAATTAAAATAATGACAATTGGTGTTTTAAAATCACAATAACAGTCCTTAAAATAATCTTTCTTACCTTTTTTGAAAATGTTGTCTTCCTTTTATAGACTTTTCTTCAATTGTTTAACCACTTCCCATTACCCGGTAGTTTCAATAGTGGGTGGTTATCAAATAGTGCTATCATAATGTGTGATTATTGTAATGGGTAACTTTCTTATAGTAGGTAGTTATTATAATTAGCAGTTTTCTTGTAAAGGGTTTGAATCAAATTCTAGGGATCTTTGTTAAAATATCAAATTATTGAATAGGAATCCCTTAGTTTCTAGAGTTGAAGAATTTTGATACTTAAAACTTATTTGGTCTTACAGCTTTCATAATTCAAATGCAACCAACTTAGTTACTTAGTTAACTTACCAATTGTCTTATTAGTTTCAACCATCAAAACGTCTTATTAATTTTCAATAGTTAAAATGTCATGTTTGTTTGAAAGATTTTAAATTTTGAAAAAAATTCAAATCATTCAATCTTCATTAAATTCTGCCACTTCTTATTGCCGCTTTATACTTTTAAAGACAACTATAGCCATCATTATCAATAAATATTAACAACTAATTAACACATTATTCAAAATGATTCATTTCATCACCGTATAATATACATTTACTATTCATTTCTTTTTTCATGAGCTTTCTAGAGTTCTTCACATAGTCATATTGTTAGATAACTAAATATTGAAAAATTAGTATAAATTAGTTTTTAAATCAATACAAAATTTGATTATTTAATAAATAAATTTTAAAGTAATTATTTGGAAAGTATACTAAACACTGTATACTTTAGGTGTTAAATTGTCAAAAAAATGTAAAAATTATTAACAATTTAAAGGCAAAGGCAATTCCAAATATACTCTTGAAAAAATCCAAAATATTAATTTGAAATTAACCTTTATGTAATAGATAGACCAGACCCTTAACATATATGTTTGTTATTTTTATGGTTAATTTTTATGCTGTTTTGCAGCAGAATCTGCAAACTTAAGCAAGAAGTTTACCTTGTTTTAGTATTTCTTTGAAAATATTCAAAAAAGGCCAAACTCGGGCTTTTTAGAAATTTTGTTCAATCTTTGGCTTAGGCTTCCTTTGCAACCTTATTTTATTATAGTCCTTAATGATTTAGGGCTAGTTCCTTATTAGTTAAATCTTAATGCTTAATACATACTTATTAGCATGTATGTATTATACAAAAAAGTTGGGTAAAATGAACTGACTTTGTAAGAGTTACATTACCTATACTACTGAGGTGTATCCCAAAGAATCACCTAAACTAGTATTATTTTGTCACTTAAAAAAAAAGTAAGAAATGAATGGCCGACAACCCTTCTTCTAGCCAATCATGGAAAGATCAGTGGTTCTTTATTAGAGGGCAACAGGGCTAAAATTCCTGTATAAGGCATGTTGATGTCTTAGTTCTTACTAACTTTGACACTTTAGGTCTTTCTAACTTACTTCTCAAGAAATATAAATTTCTTAGAATATTTTTTGACATGATTTTCTTTGTAGTTTTTTGGGTTGTGGCAGATCGATTTACCTTCGACTTGGCGACAAGATATTCAAGGCCTTATCTGAACAGTGCTCATTACGAGAGTTATTCTTGACCTAGAGCTTGTTGAATTCGGATTTAATTTTTTTTGTTCAACCCTTATACAAAAGACAAGGCAGTAAGTATCAAAATTTATTAAAAATTCATTTATTAGAGTGTGACTTTCTTTTATTTTCAGAAAGGATGGCTTCAAAAGTTATTGAGAAGAAGAATAAGAAGAAAGGTTTGGCTACTGAGACCAACCAATTGCTAAAGTTGGGTAAAGATCCAAAGCCTTATAGAGAAATTGGTCGAAGTTCTACTTCAAAGATGGACAAAAGAAAGAAAGTAATGACTTAAACAAAATCAAAGAGTAAGAGGCATCTTGAGAAGTCTAATGTTGAGTCTGAAAGGGTGATGAGAGTTACTTCAACTGTTTGCGAAGAGAGTGTAGGAGTAAGCTTTGTGGAATAGATATAAGGGAAGCTAAGAAAGCTTGTTATGAACATACACTTTTACTTGTTCATATGGTTGAGACCTTTGCCTCAAAGGAATGGTCTTAAAAGATGAGTCAACTTTCACCTTCACAGTTATATAATGCTATCATGAACTTCATGTCAAAGATATATATCTTTTGGTATTTCATGAATTGAGAGTATCATTGATAACCTCTAACTTTTTTTTATTTTATAGAGCATTGATCTACTTGTTTAACACTGAGATCAAACACTTAAAGCAATTAACGGGGTGGCCATCCAATACTATTATCAAAAATCAAAATCTTGAAGTCTCAAATTAAGAAGGCTAACAAGAAAACCAAGCACTCATTGAAGACTCAAGCTACTCTAGAACAAGAATTATCAAACTTAAAAGATTTGGTTAATCATTTGAACAGTGAAAAGACCAAGTTAGAAGAGGATTTGGTGAGTACCTAAAAAGTTGAGAAAGTTACTTTTGAAGAGTATCTAGTGCGTGGGTTTTATGAAATTGTGGATTTATTCAAGTATTGATATCTTACGATTGACTTTAATTGGATAGACAAGTTTTTTGTCCAATTTGCTAAATCCATAAAGGGCAAGGATAAGGAAGAAGTCAGGCAAAAAGAAAAAAAAGTAATGGACTAACTACTCAATAGCTAGCTCATTTTTTAAAAGATACCGTCTCAATAATTACCATAGCTGAGTCATAATAAGATATTGTTGGTAGTTTCTCAATAGCTCAAAAATAAACTAAGGATTAAACTTGTAACCACCTTTTGTCTCGTACTTATCTTGAATAATAAATTCTTGTTCTAAGAAATTAACTTTATACCTGTTTTCTAATTGAATTAAATATAATATGGCTAATAACATCTTTATGAAATTTGACTAATTATGATGGTGTATAAATTTTTAAAATTAATATCCAACTAATGGGCATGTGAATATTTAAGCTTGAAAGTCTCCACCTTTAGGTATAATAGATAATTAAGCCTGAAAGTCTTCAAGGGATTTCGAACCTGTAGGCATAATAGATAATTAAGCTTGAAGGTTTTTGAGGGATTTTGAAACTATAGGCATAGTGGATAATTGAGCCTAAAGGTCTTAGAGAGTTTCAAACCTTTAGGCATAGTAGATAATTAAGTTTGGAGGTCTCCGAAGAATCTCGGACCTATACAGTAGGCATAGTAGATAGATTGAACAGTTTTCATTTCAAAAAGAAATATGAAGTACATGATTGAATAAATGACAAAAAAAATCAAATTTAAGGAAAAACTTCTTAAGCATATATGCATTCTATGGCTTCTTGATAATTTGCCCATTTACATGTGTTAATTGTTATGTCTCGAGTCTTACCTTTTTTAAAACTTTATATAGCCTTTTCCAATTAGGACTAAACCCACCATCTTTTTGGTTTCTGGTACTTTGGGTAACTCTTCAAAAAATGATATCTCCTTTTATGAAGTATTACACTTTGACCTTTTTATTATTGTATTTTGTAACCTTTTGCTAATAAATTGTTACTCTAATTCTCGCATGATCTTTTTTTTTCTAACAAATTAAGATACATTAGTATTGACTCGTGAGTTTCTTTGTTATTATGATGCAATGTTTGGTACGTTAGTGCTCTAATTTTTGGTAGGATCACTACATCACAACCAAAGGCTAAAGAGAAAGGTGTTTCCCTAATCGATGATAGAGTTGTTATTTTATAAGCCCATAAAACCTCTAGAAAACAAAAAAATTGCATGCATGTGCGATATTCGGCCAGGGTGGGAATGGATGCTTGGATATTATTTTCAATCAATTCTTATGTATTTGGATGTTTTATGGTGATGAAATATGTGTGCTAATTTTGGTGAAAAAATTAAAAAGAATGCAAAGGAGAGGTTTTCAGCTTAATGGGAGAAATGTGTGGGAAAATATTTCCTATGCAATTTGGATGCATTAGCTTAGTGTTTTGATCACATGATGATGATGTTTGAATGCATTAATGTGTTTTAATGTGATTAGAACATAATGGGTGAGTTTATGATGTACAGTGAAATGATTGCATAAGATGTAAATTAATTCACTTAAGTGTATTCCTTTGATGTGTTAATGGCCAATTGGAAACATAAATGATAATATGTGATGCCATATACTTTTGCTATGTGATGATGTTTTGATGAAAATTGGTTTTCGTTAAAATTAAAAATATGTTTTAATAAGTTGAAAAATTGGTCCATGGTTCTTATATTGTTGGAATTGGATTTCATCAACATTTATGCATGTGGGATATTGATTCATGTTTGTACAAGGAATTCATGGTGATTAGTTGAATATGTGCATTTGAGAAAATTATGTTTTCATGAACGAAGACATATGTATATATGTGATATATATATATATATATATATATATATATATGTACGTGCATGTTGTAGAAATTAAAATGTTTAATTCCAAGTTTCCATATATATGCCATCATATGTGTTGAATAATGAAAAATTATTTTTCATAGTGGACTTATGTATTTAAACTTACTGAACACCTGTTTGTATCAAGTGTTGATGCATAATGAATGATGCATGCATATATGTGTAATGCAATTATATGTATATGTATGCATAAGATTATGTGATTATGAGATAATATGTCTTGCTTATTTATGAACTAACTAAATGCATGAGTTTATGTATTTGTATTTGAAGTGTTTGAATGCATGAATGCATGATGATGTTTTGTCTCATGCATGTAAATATGATTTTATGCATGAAATGATGCATATGTGATGTGTGTGTGTGTGTGTGTGTGTGTATTATGCATTTAATTTACAATATATATGTATAAGATACAAGTGTGTATATATGTATACATGTTATACATAGTATAGACATACATTGATATATATGTGATATTTACATGTATATATGGCTATCTATTGAAATATATGACAATTTCAAAAGCAAAAAATTATGTTAGTTCAACAACACAAATAAGCATAATGTGGTCACTAGTTTGACTAGTAACCCAAAAACTACAAAACCAACATAACAACAAATATCGAAAATTATTTGTGAAATTTTTTTTTTTTTGAAAATCAAGCAAATTAGCAAAAATTGATAATAACATGTAAAGTGTTATACATATATTAATAATTGGAGAATTATTAATAAAATATGAATTAAAATGTTTTAATAAGAATAAAATGTAAATATATGTATATTTGATATACATATTAAAAGTTAGTGAATATTTATTCATGAAATAAATAAATAATAAACAATTTATATGTTTAAGATATGCATTTGATACGTATAAGATTAACTTGTACATTGACTACTTAATAAAATTATTAAATTCATACATTTCATTATGGGTGTTAAATGCTTAATATATCCTATGTGTCAACCATAAACAATATGATGTACACAATACTATTTATAAAACCTAATATAGCATATGTTGTAAGTGTTACAAGTAGATATCAGGTTAATCTATGGGAGAAACATTGGTCGGTTGTGAAATTAATCTTTAAGTATTAGAGAAGAACTAAGGATTTAGTTTTGAGTTATGGATGTGAAGAGTTGAGAATTTAGGGATACTCAGATTCAGATTTTTAGTCTGATGTTGATTATAGAAAGCCTATCTCAGTATTTATTTTTATATGTAATGAAAGAACTGTTAGTTGAAAGAGTTCTAAACAAATTACGATAGCAGATTGTACAATGTAAGTTGAATATATTGTTACTTAAAAAGTAGTAAAAGACATTGTTTGAATATAAAAGTTTATATCTGAACTTGGTGTGGTTCTTAATATGGTTTATCTAATAACTGTGTTTTGTGACAATATAAGAGTTTTGTACAAGCAAAGGAACCGAGAACACACTAAAAGTCTAAACATATTTAGCGTAAATATCAAAATTTAAAAGAGTTTGTAGAGCTGGAGAGATATTGATCCATAAAGTATCTTTAGCAAATAATATTGCTGATGCATTGATTGAAACAATAACATAAAAACAGTTAGACTATTATCTTAAAAAGATGGATATAAGATACAATAGTGAATGACTTTAGTGTAAGTGAAAGTTTGTTAAGGTATACTTTAGAAACCATTCGTGTTATTGGTTTCAAGGATATTTTATTATATATATATATATATATTATATCAATGAAAGAAAAATTTTTTTATTCACAAATATATACTATTTTCTTTATTTAGTTATGCATATAAATAAAATATATTTATGAATTATTTTAATAAATTATTTAATTGTTAAATAAAATTATTAAAGTTCTTTCCTATAAAGGTAATATAGAATAGGTAACGATATCGTATAGTAGGTATATTGAATGTTTTGGATAAATATCATGAGATTATATTAATGCAGGTAATGTGATAATTATGTTATTGAAACATTAGGTTGGATTAAATTGTTAGAGAGCTATCTTTTCGAATATGACCATATAACGATAAATTATGTGCTATCATATGTAGCTAATAATTTAACTTATAATTCTATTAGTGTGCGATGTTATTATTGACATAATATATTATAATCAAATTTAGCATAGATGCACACGGTTCATATGGTATATGAGTATGAGATTAATCATATTTTATATGATAAAACCAGTTTGATCATTTGTTATTTACATTTAAAAATGGATGATAGTTAAGACGGGATCCGTTGGCTCGATATATACAATTAATTACCATTGACTCGATCTAGATTAAAGTTTTTTAACGAGCATCGATAAATAACTTAAAAAGTAAATCTCTAATTAAAGTAATCAAATGTCACATAAAGAAACTTGTAGTGATGAATTTAACATATATTGATCAATTATTTGTATTTATATTAGTATAAAATTTTGACATACAATGGACCGTTATTCTATTAGGATTGGACGACGAAAAGATTTTACCCACATGGTATATATAATTGAAATAAAATTTGATAAAATATGACTTTATATGGTTTAGGAGTTATGATACATTATTAGATGTTAATCATAATTATTGAATTTTTGAATAATTTGAAATCCAAAAAATTCAGAATAAGTTCATAATTTTTTCATAATGATTCTATATAATCACATTATTAACCAAAAGCAGTGAGAGAAATATTTAGGAGGAAAAATATTATCGGTAGTAAAATGAACACCTTTGACAAAATATTTAGGACAAAATAAATATATATTAAGTGTTATATATATTTATGAATTTTTTAAAGTGTTCGAAATTTTATTTTAACTTTGCATTAAAATATAATTTAATATAAATTATATGGTCATATTAATAATATCAATTATTGATAATCCTAAATACAATTGTGTAATTATTGAATAATTACACATGAACCCATAAAAATATACTTGATTACATTTACTTAAAAATTAAATAAATATTTTACATTTAAATATATGGACTTAAATTTATAAAATAAAATTTATTAAATAATTATTATTATGTCCATGATATATATTCACTTTTTAATTAAAAGTGAGGGCAAATATGAAAATCATGTATATTTTTAAATATATATTTGAGCTTGCTTTATCAAATTAAAGAATGAAATTCCATAAACCTTGAAGTTTTTTTCTAATTTGGCCAAGTTTCTCTCCAAGTAATTGGTGGTGTAAATTGTGGTTTTTTCACAAAATTAAATGTTAGACTTCATCCCTATGTGTTTATGCATGTTAAAACACATCCATGGTTAAAATTTATGCATATATGATATGTATGCACACTTGGCATTCCAAGTGTTTGATGAATGTTTGAATGAATTTAAATTTATGTTTAATGCATGTTAAGATGTATTTCAATCATTCACTTTTCATCCCTTAAATATTGTAGTATAGGATCGATCCATGATTCCATCATTCTCACTTCATTTATCTTCTATATATCTTCATGCTCCAAACTAGATTTTTCTATATATTCTACCAAGATAGTTTTCAGTATTCATTCTTCGATTTTTGATGCCAACTATGCAAAGAAATCAGCCTTAATGTTAGTGGTTTTTAAGATTTCTTTAATTGTTGCACTCTCAAATTTCTTTAGCTTTTCATCACTTAGTTTTGTCTTGATAAATTTTCATTTTCTTTTCTTTGGCCTTAAATTGACTATTTATCTAATAAACCACACGTTGAGAATCGCTCATCACATAAATCCTCCTTATTTCCATTGATTCCGTTATCTTTAAATTAATTAAGAGAGCCTTATACTCAACTTCATTGTTGTCAATTTGAAGCCAAATTTCAAAGCATACGTGATCTTATCTCTTTCTAGACTAACCAAAATTATTCTTCCACCATATTTATACGTGTTGGAATTGTTGTCAATATACAACTTCCACATTAAATTAACCTTTACCTTAATCGTAATTTCAAGTTTAGATGCTAATTTGAGATAAATCAATTTTTTTGCTACAAAATTTATTAATGCTTGTCTTTTAATAGCTTTTTTAGGCTGAAAGCTCATGTCAAATTCACTTAACTTTGTTGCCCATTTCACCAATCAACCAGATAAGTTGAGTTTGCATAGAATCTATCGAAGAGGTTTGTTGGTGAGTATCACGATAGGATGAGCTGGATAGTATGGTCACAACTTCTTTGCCTCCATTACAAGCGTAAGAGTTAACTTATAGGGTTGACTATATCTACTTTCTACGCCTAATAAAACTTTATTGACATAATAGACATGTCTCAGTACCTTTTTTTCATCTTCCTTCACGATTACACACTCACAACATATTCTAATATCGCCAAATTAAAGAATAGTATATCTCATTTTTGAGGCTAGGTTAACACAGGCACTTCTGATAAATAAGACTTTAGTTCTTGAAAACTTCTTTCATATTCCTCGGTTTATTTGAGCCCTTACTTTTTTCTCATTTCTTTAAAAATTTAAAATGCGTGTCTGCAAATTCAAAATGAAAGAAAAGAGTGTTGCAGTATTTCTCACTAATTTTGTAGGAGTTTATTTCTATTTCTCGTTAGCTCACTAGAAGGAAATTTTTTGATTTCACGCCAAAAATGCATTTCTCGATATTAAGCTTCATTTTATATGTTCTCGAAATCTTAAATGTCTTTCGTAAATGTTCCGCATGATCTTTAGCAAACTTTGACTTCATAATCATATCATCAACGTACACCTCCAATGTTTTTCCAATCAAAGATCAAAACATTTTATCTACCAACCTTTGATATGTCGCCTTGCCATTCTTTAATCCAAAAGGCCTGACCCAAAAATAGTACAATCCTTGGTTAATAATGAAGGCCGTCTTTTCTTGATCAAGTTCATACATTCTAATATAGGTATATCTTGAGAAAACATCCATAAAGCTGAGCAACTTATACCCTATTGTGGCACCCACTAGCTAGTCTATCCTTGGTAATAAGGAACTATCCTTTGGGCATGCCTTATTTAGATCAGTAAAGTTAACACACATCCGCTACTTCCCATCTGTTTTTTTGACCATCACTACATTAGCAATCATGTTCAGGTATGAAACTTCCTTAATAAACTTAACTTTCAATAATTTTTATACCTTCATATTGATTGCCTCATACTTCTCTTGGTTGAACATTCTCCTTTTCTACTTTATTAGCTTGAATTTCAAGTTAATGGCTAAGTGCTATGAAATTACTTTATGATCTGTTCATGGCATGTCATCATGTGTCTAACCAAAAATATCAGAATATTCTCTAAACAAGATCTTCAGCTTTACCTTTTCCTTTTCAACAAAATTAAAACCAATCTTTATAACTTGGTTTGTGATACCTTCTTTTAATGTCACCAATTCTATTTCCTCAATAAAGTCTTCTTATTTTATTCTATTTTCTTTCTTGCCATCTTATTTTATTGAATCAGTGATAGTTATATAAAATATCTTTTTTGTTGTTATTGCATAACAATTTTGAGCTTTCTTTTGATCTTAAAAACACTGCTGACTCTATCTAAAATTGGGAACTTAAACTTAAGGTAATAAATTGACATTACAACCTTTGAATTCTGCTTGAAGTGTGTTCCTAATAACACTACCTTGTATGGCATGGGTAGATCCACCATAAAAAAAATCAATCATTAGTAATTTTGTATTTGATGTATTTACTAATGTAACAGGAAACTAAAGTTTTTCAATGCGTGTTACATATCCATCACTGAATCCATACAACAAAGTATGCATATTCTCTAACACTAATTTCTCTATCTTTAATTCCTACAAAGTATCATTGAACAAAACATCTATTGAGTTTCCTAGATTCTTGAATACCCAATTTACTAATATCGATATTATGTTTAATGTGATTATCGTAACATCATCGTGTGTATAATTTATCTTCTAGGCATCATTCTCTGTAAACATAATTAGGACTTTAATTATTCTTAGTTTCTTATTTGCATAAATATTAAATACTGAACCACAATTCTAACTTGTAGAATATCACGAGTAATTTTTTTGAGACCTATTTGAGTCTTCAGCCAATGTTGGTCCTTCTGCTATAATCATCGTCTATTGTTTTCTTGAAGCTGTAGGTTCTCTATCTCTGTTAACTCTTTTCTCTGTAAAGTTTTCTAAATAATTATTTTTAATCAACATTTTCACTTGTTTTTTGAGCTCTAATATTTCTCAATATTGTGCTCATGACTTTAATGAAGGGCATAATATATGTTTTAATCTCTTCTATTAGCCAACATTATTATTGGCCTTGGTGCTACCTATATTCCCTTACCTTTGATATCCTCATATATTAACAAAGTGTTCAATTTAGTGAATTGCCTTTGATAAGTTATTCTCGATACCCTTTGTTCTCAGTCGTGTCCTTGGTTCTCAAATCGTAGAGGGCATTACATTCTTTCACTTCTTTTATATTTCTCACCTTGCAACCTATGATTGAAATTTTTCCTCTATGATTGTTCTTTTTGAGGTTGTAAATTCTTTTGATATGGGTATTTACTGGTTGATGTAAACTATTGTAACCTCTAAGATCTTTACCTCATTTCATGAAGTTATGATTCTTTTTCATTTTTTCTTCCTTTTTCTTAACTGCTTCTTCCTTAATCATTATTGCTTCTTTAGCCTCTTGATAAGCTATTTCATACATTGTCACATGTTTCTTTTGTAGCTCATACAAAAAATTTCTTATATTAACTATTTTTCAAAAGCCCCTCTAAGATAATTGGCAAGTTGTACACCTTTACATCCAACACTTCTACATGGTACCTTGGAACAAAATTCTTTAAGCTTTCATTTCCTATTCGCTTGATCATCCTTAAACAGCTGTGATCCTTTGATGGCATATTGGCCACTCAAAATTCTCAAGTAAATTTGAACATAACTGATCAAATGACTTGATGCTTTTCGATGATAAGTTCTCATACCACACTGGAGTTTGCCTTTCTAGTGTTAATAAGAAAGGATGACACATCACTAGTTCCATCAATCCTTGAATGTGCTTCAACTTCATGTATCTATCAATGTGTAGTATTGGGTCCGTCTATTTAGAGTAAGATATAACTTATGGTATCTCAAAACCTCGAAGGAGCCTTAATCCCATAATTTCCAATGACAATGGGAATTCTGCTTTGAGCTTATATTCTATCTACCTTACTTTTTTCTGTTCTCTTTTTAATTTTTTTATATCTTCCTTTAATCGTTTTAATTCTTTGAATAGATACCCCCGTTTCTTTTTCTTTTATTGAATCATCCTTATTCTCTTTGTTAATTGACTCCATGTGACTTCGCAGATTCTTTGTGGATTCAAGATTACCATCAAAATTAACTACTTTATTTCTACCCTCTTTTATTTTGTATATTCGTTCACCTTCCTCGAGTGTCTAACAAGGTAAACTTCTAGCTTATTGATAAGGTTCCCTTCTCTCATCTTCAACCTTCTATTTTCTTTTTTGTGTTGTAGTAAACCTCTTAGGTCTAGAATTTCCAATTTTGGGTTTGTGTGAACTTACGGCAACTTCATTCCTTAGTTCTTTTAGTCTTGTTGTTCCAGCATCTCTATCTAATTGATGAGCCATTTCTTGTCATGCTTTCATTATCACTTCTTTCATGGCTTCTATTTGTCTTCTTGTTTCCACAGATTGAGGTCCATCATGCCTTAATTCTTCCACCCCATGATATTTTTTTACAGCAAACAATTGTTCAAACTTGATTATTCATCTTGATGTAATTCCATAGCCACTTCATTTAGAATTTTTTCCATCTCCTCCCTTATTGAGACTACCTTTTTCCTTCTTTGAATTGGCTTTTCCTTCAATATTTTGCCCACAGACAACGTTAGCCATTGATGCCAAATTTTTGCTTGATACCAACTCACTAACTTTTCCTAAATTCTTCAAGTTTTCATTGTAAAATAACAACAAATTAGAGATACTAGCTTTTCCGGTGAAGGCTCTTTAATGCTTAAGTTAGAATAATGACAATTGGTATTTTAAAATTAAAATTTTAGAGTAACAGTACTCAAGATAATCTTTCTTGCCATTTTTGAAAACGTTGCCTTCCTTTTATAGACTTCTCTTTAATTGTTTAATCACTTTCCACTACTTGGCAGTTTGAATAGAGGGTGATTATCTAATGGTGTTATCAGAATAGGTGACTACTATAATGGATAGTCTCCTTGTAGCACGTGGCTATTGTAATGGGTAGTTTTCTTGTAGTGTTGGGCTTAAATTTTATGGATTCTAACCATTAACATGGATTCTCGGTCAAATCAAATTTTGGAGATCTCCATTAAAATATTGAACCCTTGAACTTGTTAGAGTTGTCGATATCTCAAGTAACAGTGCCCATTTTGTTGTTGGTCAAAAGTTCTAATGTTTTTGTTGAAGGCAAAGATTTATTTTTGAAATTATGTTGTAGGATTATATTTTTCAATTGCTTTTTATTTGGACATATTTGGTTTGTGAGAATGATTTCCTTTAATAGAGGGAGGGTGTAGCATCGAAATTGCAAAGTCATTTCGAGAAACTTAGTGGCAGATAGTTGATTTTGTGAAATGTGAAATTATGTTAGTGGAGAGTGTAAGAGAGAAGGAGAAAAATTGAAGAAAGAAGTGAAGAAGAAGAAGGGACCATGCCAAGCCTTATAATTTTAATGCGGGTCAGGCCGAGTCTGGCATGAATATTGTGCGAGTCTAAACTAGCCCGGGACATAAAGTCGCAAGGGCTTTAATTTCCGGATCTGTTGGCCCCTTAACACCCCTGGACTTTAGCTTGTTTCAGTTTCGCATAAATTCCTCGGGGCGTATTTGTTTAAAATTAAGTAAAATATCTCTATATATGTTATTTGTTTAAACATTACTCCAAGTTATTTTTTATTAAAAATAAAAAAACAAAGAAAACTCCTGACGAAGCAAAATCGACAGATGAAGAAAGCAAACCATTTGAAGCAAAAGGGACTTGTGCATGTATGTATTAACAACAGAAATCCTTTCTTTCTTCTTTCTTCTCATTTCTATTAAGTATATTAATTTGGGAACTGCTTGTATTTGTTAAATATATTATTAGAACGGTTGAATTTATTTTTCATGTAGACAACTTGTGCAGTGCTAGAAATTCTGACGTTAATTTAGGATTTTATTTTCATTGCAAGGCAGCCGATAATGACGGCAGTGATAGGGTTGTTAGTTTTTCCTCTTTGTTTCGAGCAGAGCAATACCAGATTTTGTTTTCGTTATTCTGCTTTTCGATGAAGTCATTGTTACTTTTGGAATTTCGCAGCTATCTAGTGATGTCTAACTGAAAACACTCAATAGTTGGACTTGGACCAGGTTAATTTGTGCCGATTCTCTCATAATTTTCCTTTGAAATAAAGAGATGGTTCGCGGATTGTTTTTAGGTGGGGCTCTATGCTGTAGATTTTGTTGTGAATTGCGGAAAGGGTTTAATTACCAGCAGAAATTTGGTCTGGTAAATGTAAAATTGAAATGGGTGAACGATAAGTCGCTGGATGCTGTTGCAGTTGGTGAGCGGGACCTTAGGGCAGCCTGCACTCTTGTTTCTATAATTTCTTCTACTTCAAATGTCCCTATTTACCACCTTTCCAGGCATCGTGGGCAACTTGGCCTTCCTCAAGATCTTAAGCTCTCCACATTTATGAGGAGATACCCTAATATTTTTTGTGAGTCTCATGTTCTTGACAGTGGAGGCACTTGTGTACCGTGCTTTGGTTTGACTCCTGAAGCTGATGATGTTCACCAACAAGGGCTTAATGTTCTTCAGCAGAATCAGAAGGATGTTCTTGATAGGCTCTGTAAACTTCTTATGCTCACAAGCAAAAAGATGCTTCCTTTACAAACCATTGACCAGCTAAAGTGGGATATTGGATTACCATATGATTATTATGAATCCTTGATTCTGCATTATCCTGAATTGTTCTCTTTGGTCCACCTGTCGGATGATCGTGTTGGCTTGAAACTTCTATCCTGGAATGATGATCTTGCTGTCTCCCAATTGCAAAAAAATGCTGTTGCACAGCAAAAGGAAGAGGATATAAAAAGTAACTGTTTAGCCTTTCCAATTAAATTCACAAGGGGTTTTGGGCTTAAGAGGAAGTGCATGGAATGGTTAAAAGAGTGGCAGAGTCTCCCTTACACTTCACCTTACGTTGACTCCTCTCATTTGGATCCTCGTACTGATGTTTCTGAAAAGAGGAATGTTGGAGTTTTTCATGAGCTTCTTCACATCACCATACAGAAAAAAACAGAGCGTAAGAATGTGAGTAATCTCCGTAAACCGTTATCTCTGCCTCAGAAATTTACCAAAGTATTTGAACGACATCCTGGCATATTTTACATTTCTAAGAAGGGCAACACACAGACTGTCATTCTTAGGGAAGCCTATGATCACCAGCAACTCTTGCAAAAACACCCCCTTGTTGATATCAGAGAAAGATTTGCAAGCATGATGAAAGAAGGATTCTTGGACAGGAGTAGAGGCTTATACAAGAAAAGTACAGATGCTGCCCTGGAGAAGGATCCGTCAAAGCTTAGTTGTGGTCATCGGCTCAGTGGCACTGGATTTAGTTCTGATGGGGAGTCAGATTGTAATTTTTTTTTGATTATTATTCAGACAACCCTGTGCATGATCCTTGCTAAATTCTTCCATTGAAATATTTTCAGATTTTCTGTTCATATTAAAATTTTTACAAACAAGGCATCAGCTATTCTTTATTTTGAACGCAGCATATAACTGAAGATGCTGGAATACTGATGCTCTTGTTAGTCATGTTGTGGCAAATAGTTACATGGAGTCGCTTCTGTTTAGCCATGCCAGACAGTACTGCTTTTTGTTCCTTGGGTAAATTCTTTGACAAGAAAATGTGAAGACGTTCCTTGTCTCTTAGATATAAGGGGTTTGTAACGGCACTAATAAAACCACTTATAGATTCACAAAAAAGTCTCTTCACACTTTACTCTGCAGAGCCCTCTCTCAGTCTGAGAATAGTGAAACTACCCTGGTATTCTCTCTTTTGCTATCCTGTCTCTCTTTATGCTGATTGACTCTGCTAACATCTTCTAAGGATACTTCAAATATTAGATGGTAACCATCTTGTAATTTTATTGCGTAGTGATTGAGATGCTATTTTCTGTTTCCAAAATCTTTTCATCAGTTCAATTTTCAACAAAATCTAATGTAATTTATAGATTTAATTATTTAATTATCTTGATTATAAGTGATAAAATAGTTGATTGTGGAATATTATTGAGTTGAATTGAACTGAACTTGGGAATGGGTACATAGTTCTCGATGCATAATTGATGTTTTTTCAACAAGGACAAGAAACTTGACTGGTGGTGGCCACTTGAAGTTGCTTGATGTTGATGATGACCAGAAGAAAAATTATGTGGTGGTGCTCCTAAGAGGTTAGTGCTCCCTGGTTTCAGATTAAACAATTTGAGGTTTTGAGATCTTAGTTTTTGGCTTTTATATTTATTTATCTGTTCTTATTAGCCTTTAATGGTAAGTGACCAATTTATCTAATTCACAGATTCTCAATTCTGAATCTGGGATGGGACACTTTATTGTCATGTTTAATTGTTCGTTACATGTAACTCGTCATGTCTCTCCAAATGGTTAATGGACCTTGTACACATACATGTGGAGAGAGAAGATTGATATGGAGATTCTAAAGATGTAAACATCTGGTACGGTGGAGAAACTTAAAAGTTTAATATAAATCAAACTATCTTTAATTTGTTGTCTGAATCACTCTAATGCAAAGTTCACGTTTAGATGATCAAGGGTTTCTCTGTTTGTTGCTTATAACTAGTGTAACTATAAACTAAGTGTTTTATATCTGTTGATTAATCTAATTATCAGTCATGCTCATTGTTTAAATTTTGCCAATGGCAGGTACTTGATGTCAAACCATGTCTACCATATGTGACTATGTGACAATATATAAGGCGCAGAAGTGTCAGAGTTTGTAATTGCATGAGGTCTAGAATACTTTATGTTCAACACACACACACACACACACATATATAGTAACTTATTTTGTTTGATCAGAAGATCTACCTTCTTATTTATTTGCTTTGTTAGATTGTTAAAAGCTCATCTTCACATGCTCTGTGATGTGCGATTACTCATAATCGGATTCAAATCTTTGATATCTTGGGGTGCACACTACACAAGCACATCATACTAGGTTCTGGGCTGGTGATTTATTTGCAGCCCGTATATCTTATACTTTTATGTATGCTGGTGTATAAAATTGGTCCAAAACTGGCTTGGACGCACATCATAAGTTAGTTGTTAATTAGTAGTAAGTGGTAATTAAAAAAATTTGTTTGAATATCTTTCATTTTGGTCCCAATTTCTTGAACTCTGCATATCTTTCATTTTGCTTCCTCCATCTTGAAGTTTGATCAAATTGAATTTTTTTTTTTCAAATTTATAATTTGAATGAAACTTGTTTTTGCTAAAACTGGAAAAATGGTTAAATTGATAAAGAGATTGATGATTAAAGAAATCAATCATCTCATGATTGGCGTTCTGATTTTATTTTTTTTTTAATCACTTGGGTTGATAGGTGTGACTGAGAATAAGTTGACCCCACGGTAAATTTTCCAACAAATTTGCCTTGTGCATTTTCTTGATATGCAAAATCTTTATTACTGGGGCAACCGTTTCCATCGCAAGTTGTAGGAGGAGGTTGTCATAACCGTAGAAGCCAAGAGTTATATTTTCTCTTGGGAGGCACAAAAATTCAGTTTTTTGAAGTTTGGCATAATAATGGTCCTAAATATTGGTTGTTACTTAGATCAGATATGGGGGAGTTATCAGCTGAGAAAGACTTGCTTTAGAGACAAATGTGTGATTAAGCTCACTGATGTAGACCAGGTGCACACAAGCTTAGATTTCACAACTACAGATGACGTCGGCGTGGTTAAGTTGTCGCTATTATTTTTCCTTGAGAGAGTATTATTCAGCGGGGGCCCTCGCAAAAATGCAAACACCAAGGATGGTTAAGTTATCGCTGTTAATATGGACTTAAATTCTTCCTAAATTACAGATTCTTTTGGAGAATATTTCCTTATATTTCATGGTTATGGATGATTGAGAATCTCCAGTTTACATGGTATTTAAAGTCTGAACTGATTTAGACATTGAGGGTCACAAACGAAAAAATCGACAGCCTTTAATTAATATTTTTTATAATTGAATTTGTGCACAAGTGAAACCTGGGAGCAAGAAAGCAAAAATTTAAACAAAGGTAGAAATTTACACACACACAGAGCACTTGTAGAACGTATGATAGGGACATAAATTATTATTATTATTTTTTATTGAAGAGTAAATAATTAAAATAAAAATAAAAACACAAATTGCAAAATAAAATATTTAGTTGTGGAATATACACGTGCATGTGGACATGTAATTTGTATGTATTTCGAAGAATTACAAATGTCTAAAAGATAAATTTTAGAAATTAATGATATTAAAATACGTAAATTCACTAGTTAATAGAATGAGAATAAAATGAAATAAAATTTAAATCTTATAATATATTTTTTTTTTCTAGAAAAGGGTCGTTACCAAGTAATACATTTTGGATGATGGTTTCAAGTAATTTAATCAAAAATCATAATTTCTCTCTGTTACTAAAATGAAATGATGTCTTTTTGCCCATTTCATGTGTCTTATTATTTTTTTGATCTATCATTATCAATATATAAAAAAGGAAATCGAAGTAGGGATGACAAAATTCCTTATGGGTTTGGGGGTCTACAGGAACTGCTCCTAATGAAAAAGAATTTAGGTCAATTTATGAAGAATGGGGAGGAAAATGAGAGAAATTAATCTCCAATTTACTAATAGGATAAGGACTGGTTTATTTCTTCCCACCCTGCTTCTGCCCTATTCTACTTTAAAATTGAATATAATTATTTTATAAGTTATAAATTAAATTTTATATATTTAAAATAATTTTATATTATATTTTTTAAAATTTATATTATAATTAAATATAATTAATAATAAAAAATTAGATACATATATTTAAGAGAATCATAAAGTTCGGGTTCAAGTTTAAATTCAATATTAATGAACTAAGTTCTTTGTGAGTTTGTGTCTATCATCAAATTCAAACTCTAGTTCAAGTTCTTTTACAAAAACTAAACATTATATATATTGTAAAGATTTAGAGAACATAAATTTAAAATGTTATTTTAATTTTAATTTTTTTATAACTATTCAAAAAATATCATCTCAATTATTTTAGTAATAAATTATATATATATTTTTGATATTATAGGAGTGAAGTTTCTATCTTATGTACTTTTAATAAAGGGAATCAAAGAAGACGGAGGAGTTAATAATAAAAAAAAAAGTAATAGTTTTTTATTCTTACATGACACTAGAATTTTAGATATTAGTTATTTTATTATTTTGTTATAACTATTAATTATTGAATAATATTGTGTGATTATTTTAATTTTTATTTAAAAATATTATTTTAGTATTTTATAATGATTATTATTATTTAAAAAATATTATAATATGTTCATAATTTGTTTAATTTAATAAAATTGTTATATTATCAAAATTAATTTATAAAATAATAGAAAATAGAGAATTTATATGAAGATGGTGAACCCACTCTTCATACGGAGATTCTCCATCACCACCCCATTAAATTTATTAGGAAATGGGGATTAAAATACAAAACAGAATGGGAAATAGAGTGTGCCTCTCTGTTCCCACCCCGCCTTGTCGCCATCCCTAAATGAAGGTGGTTGGATGTTGATATGATATGATGGATCTGTTGCTTAATTAATACTGTTAATAAATATGTATATCAAATACAACCGTCTAGAGTATTACATAACCCTCAGAAATCAAGGCTAGGCTAAGATAACAGTATCTCATCCCATCCCTTGTGTGAGTTGTCAACCAACCATGCTTTGTCGTTCAAACTTGCAAATAGCTCTATATTTTTTGATTCAACCCAAAATGCAAATAAAAATGTTATAAAATCCCTCTTTTGTTTTTCTCATTAAGCAAGCATTTCTTTCATCATGAAGCTCAGTGGTGTCATTTCCAAACAACTGAAGGTCAGTATCATTTTCAAACAAATCATCAAACCTTCGTCTCCAACTCACTATTTCAAAACTTATAAGCTTTCTCTTCTTGATCAATTTATCTCCAGATCTGTACTTCCCATTTGTTTTCTTTTACTCTCAAGTTAACAAAAATGCCACTAATATTTCTCATCTCCTCAAAACATCTTTCTCAAAAACATTGACCCACTATTATCCGTTTGTCGGACATGTCAAAGATTATTTTTATGTTGATTGCAATGATCATGGCGTTACTTTCGTTGAAGGTCACATTGCTAATAACATGTCCGAAGTTCTTAATAACCCAGAGCTTGATGTTTTGGAACAATTAATGCCATTCAATCCAAATAAAAAGTTAAGTATTCAGGGTGAATCTGTCTGTCCAGCTCAATTATTTTGATTATGGTGGAATTGCAGTCAGTGCTTGCTTTAGTCATCTCACAGCTGATGTATCAGCTGCATCACACACACACACACACACACATATATATAAATTTTAAGATTTGGTCTGCGTTTGCTTTGGATTCGACTCCTGATACCAAAGATGTGGTACTAAATTCGACGTTTATTTTCCCTTCGCACGAATTGGTTGCAGGCATCTCGAAAAGGGTCATTGAGAAACAGCATTTGACAGAGTGCATAACAAAATGCTATACGTTTGATGGCAATAAGATAGCCGCTCTACGAGAAAAAATTTGAAATTTGTCACGATTTGAAGCAGTGACTACACTTATTTGGAGAGTTCTCATAAATATGGCTAGGGATGGAAATGAACCCATTCCTATCGTAACAATGCCTGTGAATCTACAACATCGAATGAAACCTCCATTGTCATGATATTGTATTGGAAACATGTATTATGTAGTAACAGCAAATTGGTCAGATGAAAAACGCAAATTAGTAGACGTTGATTACAACTTAGCGAGTTATTTTTGGCAACTCACAAAAATGGTGATGTGTCGGATATATGCTGTAGATGCAATAGGACAAATATGTAATTATATATTATTAATAAAATTAATATTTTATTTATAAATTTTATCTATCTAAATAATGACTACTTATAATATAAAATTTTTAAAATGATAATAAAAGGAATTAATTTAAATTTATGAGATCCTGTTATTTTTAAATGTTCTTGATCGTAAGATTATCAATAATAAGACATTGAAAATTTTAATTTAAATTAACATATGTTATGGCTGCTTCTTTAAATAAGAAGGGTAATTAATCTTATAAGCTGTTAGTGAAAGTGTTCAATTACTCTAATAGATGGATGTTTGTTAGAGAATAATTATATCGAATTGATCGCTTGAGAACTTATATGGAATATTATTTACATATTTATAGGATTTCTCTAAATTACAATGATATGAATGATCGTTAGATTTAAAGTTTTTATGGTATTTTGTATGTGAATCATATATGTTTTGACATTACACCTCCATTGTCTATAACGAGATTGCGCATAGGATAATGATTGGACAGTATGAAAAATACACAAAAGTTATGAGAGATTAATAAAAGATTCGCCACTCTAAATAACATAGAGTCAATATTTCAAATGATACCGTTTTGACATAGGTGATAATATAAGTGCATAATCATGATGAGTTTTAAAAAAAGTTTTAAAAATTTTAAAATTATATTATCAACTTAAATAAAAAAATTTTCAATGACTATGATTTAATAAAGTAAATATTTTTTATACTTTACAATTATATATGAGATATGTATTAGGTGAAAGGATTGCATTAGATGGTAATCATATACGAAATTTATTTTACTAAAATTATTATTTTTTCTCAATTGAGGATTATAATGCATTGCTAGATCTTACTTTTAATTGATGGAAGTTAATTTCTTAATTAAAAAAATTAATTGAGGGTAAATTAATTAAATTAATTTATCTAAACTTAAAAAGGCCATGTCTATTTTTATTACCAACATAAGAAAAAGTTTAATAGGTCATACATTTTAAAGTATTGAGAAATTAAAAATAAATTATGTAGAATTTAGTTTTAGGACTTAATTATTAAATTCTTAAACTTTTGGGATAAATTCATAATGTTAAAAATTATGGATAGAAAAATAAAATTTTGAAAATGCTAAGCCAATTTATAAATTTAGAAATATTAATACTATTTTATAATTTCTAAAAGTATATATATTATTTTATAATTTTTAAAAATTTTGGGGTTGAAATACAATTAAATAAATTATTTGTTTTTAATTATATTTCCACATTTATGATACTAATAAATTATGTTTAATTAATTTGATTAATTAAAAGAATAATTACAAATATAATAAATATTATTTAATTTATTTAATTAATTAAAAAGATAATTAGTTATTTAATTATGGTGAAATAGTAATCTCATTAAATAAGATTAAATTGCATCTTTATCTAAACATTTCTATTGTAATTAAGAATAAATATCTAAAAATTATAAATACCTTTCTTTTTGGCAAAAAGTATGAATTAGTTTCTTCAAAAATTAA